>VZSZ01009493.1:147480-245329 GCA_013398815.1 Ibidorhyncha struthersii | reverse complement strand
CCGCATCGCTCCGCGCCGCTCCGCGCTCGCCATGGCCGCCCCCCGCCCGGCTCACGGCTGCGGCAGCGGCGCGCTGCTGGGTCGCTTCGGCGTCTTGCTGCAAGCGCTGCTGGCTCTCTGCGCCTTCAGCACCCTCATGCGTGAGTACCGGGGGATGCTCGGGGCGGTGGGGGGGGTCTGGCATCCCTCTGCCCCCACCCCCCANCT
Organism: Ibidorhyncha struthersii; assembly: GCA_013398815.1. Lineage (NCBI taxonomy): Eukaryota > Metazoa > Chordata > Aves > Charadriiformes > Charadriidae > Ibidorhyncha > Ibidorhyncha struthersii. The sequence continues at coordinate 245,122 of VZSZ01009493.1, read as the reverse complement.
CGGGGCGGGGTGGCTACCCGGTTATTTGCAATGACCACCAAGTTTTGCCTTATCTCACCTGGGGGGACAGGCAGCGAAGCGCCGTGGTTTGTGGCTACTGAGCCGGCAGTTGAGGCGCCAGATGCTTGTTCTTAAAACTCTTGTTTCGAGCCTTAATCTGATGGTGATGAAGCACCACGGACTCGCGGATCTGATCTGTAAAGTACTCACTCACTTAGAAAATTTTAACGAAGGGTGAAAATTAATGGTGTAAGGCGGTGATTTACGAGGAAGAGGAAGGTAACAGAAACTGGGCGGGTGTCGGATACAACGCCGCTTCGTTAGAGGAATCGTGCGCTTAATTGCACTATGGTGTTGTTTGGTTTAACTTTGCTCAAACCGGAAAGTTTTAGGGCTTTAGAGGCTGGGAGGGAGGTTACCGAGAGAAGGCGTTTTGCTGATTAAGGGCGGTAAGTGAGAGAAAGCAGCTGAGTGGTGAGAAAAGAGGGGACACACGAGTACCGAAAGACCTGAGAAAATTTACTGTTGCGTTGTGCTACAGCTGCGTTTGACTCACAGCAGCGTGCGCGCTGCTTCTCTTTAGGGTTAAGTGGTTTAACACAAGTTGAATAACGTGCCAGAACTCGATCTGTTTTCCTTCTTTAAAAGCCTGTGGTGACGGTGAACTAAATCTTCCAAGTTTTCTGGCTAAGTAGCTGCAGATTTTGAGGCTCGCTTGCCCCTCGCTGCCTTCTGGAAACCGCTTTCGAAGGCTCCGGCGCTGCGGTTTAACGCCAAGCTGCCAGGGAAAGCTGCAACAAGTTCTTCCTGCGATAACGGATAGCTCTTTTTCCAGCTGGAGTAGCCCAGTTGCAACACTTCACTGCTTGTGTTTCACCAAATAGTGACAGTAAGAATAGATTAATTTCGTGTGCCTGGTGCCCTCAGCGATGTGCGCATGTGCATTAATTGTCCCATAAACTCCATGGGGTGTGCCATAAAATCAAGGACATCAGTTAATCATATCAAAATACTCCTGCAGACGAAGGCTTCATAATCCCTGCTAGCAAATCATCAGCCCTGGGCTAACTCTTCTCCCCCTGGTGCAAGGGCTAATATTTCCTTGAACATTAACAACCTGAAACAAAGCTGATTCTATTGTGGTTGCATTGTGAATCAGCTCAATGACTAAAGCTGCAAAGGGAACTGCTGGCTGGGACCCCGAAAGCAGATGTGTTTACAGCCCTGGGATCTCAACCGCAGCACCTCCTCTGGCCACAGCTGGGCTGGTGGTCCCTAATTCACCCCAGCTGTTTCTTATCTGTGCCCTGTTCACATACTCCCAGTTGGAGGCTTTCTCAGATCTGCTCTTGGGGCTGTTTGTATGCAGACTTCTAACCTATGATGGTTTTAGTGGGCTTACCAACGACTTTGTTAAGCAGTAACTTGCTTTGAAGCAGCTTTTGGGCTATTTATGTGGCCCGTCCAGTTGGCAGCCTCCTGGGGAGAAGAAGTCTCCAGCAGTTGGAAGGTACAGGAGACTCTTGAGCTGGTGGTGATGTGCGTCCAAGAGTCAAAAAGGTTCCTGCGAACCTTGATTTGCGTCTTCCTTCCATCCAGCCCAGCAGCAGTGCCAGCTGGATGACTACCCCATCTAGATCTTGGGACACTGCTGTCACTGGAGTCAGCGTTTCTTTGATACTTCTTCCTTCAGCACTGTGACCTCCCTCGGTGTGTATTTCTGTCGTTTGTATGTCTGCGACTTCTGCTTTAATGGGATGTTGCGGACCAGCTTGTTCCCCTTTACAGGTGCATGCGTGGAAAATCAATTCCTATCTGAACGCAAGCCAATGCTTTTTGCGTTCCTTCTACTTTAAAGTCCCAGTTCACCTTAACTATAGGAGCACCTGAATTTGAATAGATAAGATTTCCAAATTGCGCAGATACTGTTCACAGCACTTGAAAACATCTAGAGGAACTTGGACTAACAATGATGTGGTGTTCTGCAAATTTTTTCAGGTCCTCGTGCATGGGATGTGTGCACAGAGTGTACAGCCAGAATGTGGGTCCCAAGTACGGCCCATTGCAGGAAGGACAAGTTTATTTGTTGTTATCAGAAGAGTTTGTGTCCTTGAATTCCTGTCTTTTGTAGTTCTGGGAAGATTCTCTCCTGCCAACCTGGTAGGAGAACCCAATGGAGGGGGAAGTTAGTCTTGCATGATTGTCAGAATGGGATGAGTGGGGTGGTTGCTCCCCATTGCTGTGGGATACATGAAATGGGTCCTTTGTGTGGTCAGAACAGGACCCAGAAGTAAATGATGCCCAGCCCTGGCAGGGAATCGGGAAAGCTGTTTAGTGTGGTTATATTAATTTGTCAGCTACCATGAGCAGTAGTGATGACAGAGTTCACTTGAGCCTACAAACACTCTCTTGCTTTTCCAGCAAGAAGGTCTTCGAGGTTGTAGTCAAGCCTAATTCTGATATGGTCCAGGGCTTGCTCTGGTTGCAACTTTGCCCCATTTGGTAATCCAATGACAATGAGTTGTTATTCTTCCCACCTGCCTGCGGTGGCTTTGGAGTTGCTTTGGCTTGTAAGGACACTTGCTACAAGAACTAAGACACAAACACTTGAAAAGAAGAGGCAGTAAAGCCCAGCAGCTGTGTGTGTGTGGCAATCCAGGTTCCTGGGCAAGAACTTGCCCTTAGGGTGGCCACAACACGGAGGAGTGTGGATAATTGTGCAATCCGAGCTGAAGTAGTTTTTAACAACCATCACTCAGCTGAGTGGAGGAAGCATGTTGCAGTTATCTCAGCTGTAGATGCTGGGTGTGATTTGGGGGTTGACTCCCTACTATTTGTTTAAACCTTTTTTTTTTGAGGAAGGGGCTGTATACTAGTGAAGGCTGTCCAGGTTTGCACCCTGGAGAACAAAACCCTTTGAAATGAAGGGAGATCTTGTAGAGAAATTTTAGCTATAGCCTTCTTTGTGGATTAACTGAAGTGCAAGAGAAACAGATTTTTGGACTTAAAGGGTCTTTTTCTCCATTGTGAATGGAAAAGGCTTTCCTTGGAGCAGGTATACTTGTTTTCTACCCCACCACAAACAGGGTGGAGGACACTTAAGTCTCTACCAATTTCCTCTCTTCCTGAAACTGTCTTGGCAGCCCTCTGACCTCCTGAATGAAGTTTAGTAGGACTTGCGCCGCAGGTGTCAAAACAGACTTAGGTCTTGGAGAGAGTTCGTGCTGCCTGGCAAGGAGAGCTCGACTGGACTGAGCTCCATAGCCCTCTTCACACAGTGAAATCTGGTTTTCAGCTTGACTTTTGAAAACGTTTTGATCCTGGTAAAGAACATAAGAAGTACCTCCTTGCTCTATGGTCTGTATTTTCCTGGTCACTGTGGACTTACCGTCAGACTTTCCAATACATTTTTCTCCAGGATGGCAGTTGGTGGGCAATTGAAAATAGGAAACGGTCTCCCAGTCAGTGGAAGTACCTGAACTTTGAGAGGGGTTGATGGAAGCTGTGGTACTTGTCTCCATCAGATAAATCAAACTTAAGCAACCTTTTGTGACTTTTTAGTAGGCTCTGTAGTGATAGGACAAGGACCTTATAAAATAAAGGAGGGAAGATTTAGACTAAATCTAGAGTAAAAATTTAGACTAAAGAAGAACTTTTTTTACACTGAGGGTAGTGAGACACTGGTCCTGGTTGCCCATAGAGTTGGGAGATGCCCCATCCCCAGGAACGTTCAAGGTGAGGCTGGATGGGGCTCTGAGCAACCTCATCTGGTTGAAGATGTTCCTGCTCGTTGCAGGGGGGTTGGACTAGATGACCTTTGAAGGTCCCTTCCAACTCAAACTATTCTATGATCCTGCCCCACTGCTGAGTTCACGCTTGTCGTTCTACATAGTTTGAATTGCTGCACTGTTCCTGTGCTTCCAAATTTTCNCCAGACTTCTATTCTGTTTTGAAATAAACTCGCCCGCGACATGAGAGCACTACAAGCTTACTGTGCCCAAGACAGGCTCCGCTGACTTTGCTTCCTTTAACACAAATGCGTAACCGTGTTTGATTTGGATTATTCACACATGTATATTTAAATGGAAACTTCACCGCAGCAGATGCTTTTCCCTCTAGGGGAAAACAAAACCACAAAGGTTAACTGTGTCTCTGGAGGTGCAAAGCATGGGGCTTAATAGTCAATTTACACGTAAGTTTGTGAGTTAAGCAAAAAGCTGCATATGGCAGGACTCTCAAGACGTTTTTCTTCTGCTTCAGTACATCTGAAAACTGGCTGAGCTTGAAAACGCACATTGTGCTTTGTAAGCTGGAAGGCCTGTGCAGCACTTGACGTGCTTCATTAAGCCGAACGCAGCTTTCTACAAAGCTTTTGCATTTCAGCTGTTGATTACGTTGACCTCTGCTTGGAAGTCACCTTTGGAACAGCTAAACCGAGCGGCAAAACCTGCGTGCTAAGCGAGGACTGTGAGGTTCCTGGAGGAACAAATGGGTTGGGTGAGCTGAGAAATGAGCTGGCAAACCAGAACTGTGTGAGAAGTTATCTGTGACCCAAGAGCTACGAAGCAGCTTGCACCTTGCGGAATTGGTTCTGCAACAGGTGGTGAACAGTTGATATTATAGGTGTCTTTTAACTCTGTACAAGAAACTTTACAGGGATACTAGTTTTCTGTAATTCAGGGATGGAGCAAGTAAAGCTTTAAGGAGGAGTCTGTTAAATTTCCAGCTGTTTTTTAAACAGCATTTGTGAGAAAACTGTGTGGCAGAGAAACTTTAGTGATAACCACTAGCCCAGTTGCATCATCTCATTCTTCAGGCGGTGTTCTCTTAATGATCTCAGAACTTACGGTCTTGAGATAAAGCATTCCTTGTCTAAACCCCGTTTTTCAAGGGACTGACTTGGAATCTAGCAATGCTTCAGATGGAGGGAGCCACGACTGCCTTCCTCAGGGCAGACTTGAATAAAACACTCTGCATTCGAGCTGGAGCCCAGCCCCAATCCAGGTCTCCTGTAAGCCCTACTGCGGCATCAAATAATGTGCCTTGTTCTCAGTGTGCAAAGCATGAATAATGCTTGTTATCTCAAAGCTATGGTTTATGATCACCTGGCACTTGGCTATAAAGACAGCTGTAAAAATCCAAGACGTACAGGGTAGACCTTAAAACTGAGAACCGTACCAAAGTACTGTATGGCCTTCATTTGGGGAGTTAGGGTCCCCAGATGGATGAATGTTCCAGCTGAGGCTCTTCATATGTCTCTGCAGGGTGGACGATGGGGAGGTGGTGCTGCTCTGCGGGTTCCAGAGCTTCTGCTGCACCGTACCTGCAGATAGCTCTGGATTTGTGTGGGGAATAGGAATAGATGGGCTAAATAACATCAGAAAGTACACAAGAAAGGGGAGAAGAGCAGCTGTTAGGTAAGATCTCAGGGAGGAAAGAGGTCTAAGTCATTTTTTTGGTTAGGAAAAAGCAGAACTATTTCTGTTTCTTGTGGTCCACCTGCATCAGCCTGGGAGCTCCAGTATGCAGCACCATGCAGGACTTTGCATAGGGCTCCAGCAGCAGCTTCCTGAGTGCCTGCTGTCCATGCATGCTCCTCTTGCAAGTCAGAGCACTCTAACCCAGAATAAACTCTTCTTGTCTGAAAGGTGCTGTAGAGTAGCCCAGCAATAGTTGGATATCTTCAGTAGGACCTAGTTCAGTCTATATACTTCCCTGCTGCCCCACGTCTTGTAGACCCAGGCTGAGAGAGTTGGGGTTGTTCAGCCTGGAGAAGAGAAAGGCCTGGGGAGACCTTATAGCCCCTTCCAGTACCTAAAGGGTCCTGCAGGAAAATGGGGAGGGACTTTTTATCAGGGAGTGTAGTGATAGGACGAGGGGTAATGGTTTTAAACTGAGAGAAGGGAGATCTAGATTAGCTGTTAGGAAGAAATTCTTTACTCTGAGGGTGGTGAGGCACTGGCACAGGTTGCCCAGGGAAGTTGTAGATGCCCCATTCTTGGAGGTGTTCAAGGCCAGGTTGGACGAGGCTTCCANTGAATGTCTCCAGAGTGGGAGACTCCACAACCTCTCTGGGCAGCCTGTTCCAGTGCTCCACCACCCTCAAAGTAAAGAAGTTCCTCCTCATGTTAAGATGGAACTTCCTATGTTCAAGTTTGTGCCCATTACCCCTCGTCCTATCAATGGGCACCACTGAAAAAAGACTGCTCCCATCCTCCTGGCATCCTCCCTTCTAGTATTTGAAAGCATTAACAAGATCCCCCCTCAATTTTCTTTTCTCCAGACTAAAGAGACCCAAATCTCTCAGCCTATCCTCATATCCTCCATTCCCATTTCTTCCTCTGCCAGTTTTGCTCCAGGGGGTTCCATTCTTGAAGCATTGGTACAAGGGTACTTGGGAGGGAATGACTAAGTATATGTAGTGCAGACTAGAGGACATAAGTCAGTAGCAATCTGTCCCCTCAAACCACTGATGCAACTTCTGCTGCTCATGAACTGATGGAGGGTATGTGTTTTGAGCCTTTCCAGCTCGGGCGCACACTTATCTTGCAAGCAGCATGTTGGCTGCTCTCTGCAAACAGTAGCTGCTGCTTCCTCTCATTGTGTCTCGGGTCGAGCTGTCTGAGTAGCTGCATGCTCAGGCTAAGAATAGTGCAGACCCCAGGGTTTTGGCCTCTGTATCCTGCCTGTTGGCTTCTTTCCTGCCTGGGGCTTGGAAAAAAGCCTGGGAAAGGGTGTGTCCTCCAAAATAGGTTGAAAAGTGCTATTGGAGACTACACTGCCTATAAATAACGTGGAGATTGGGCAGGGGGAGAGCTTCTGTTTCCTCCCGGGTACAGTAGCTCGGAGTCTTCTTCTGCAAAGGCCGGAAATAAAGACCTGATCCTCTTGCCAGTGTGATGTTGCCCTAGAGATGGGCTCTTCTCTTAAAAGCAGGTGACAGCGTAACCAGTTCTGGGCATTGCAGTCTTTATTTCTGGTGGACCATTCTCAAGTTAAGTGTATTAAAGCTGCACCACTTTCTCTGGGTACTTCTAGTATCAGGTTCACTTTCAGTATCCATCATCTGGGGCCTCTCCCTGAGTTCGGTGGGGTCAGCTTGGCATCTCCTGTAAATTGGGTCCTAAAAGCTTTGTCTGTCGAGTCGACACCTCCCTTCCAAACCTCATCTTCTGAATCCTTTGGTCGATTGCAGTAAGACTTATCAAGGAGATGGTCTGACTCTCAGCCAAGCACACCTAAGGTTCTCCTAGGGAAATGTTTCCTCCTTTAATTTTGTAGAAACCTGACTTAGTAGTCTGTTTTGCTAATCGACAGCTAGTTGCTACTGCAGCTAATTCTGCCTGGATTAAGGTTTTTAGGTCCAAAAAGGGTAAAAGGCACTTGCGTCAATACACACATCTGCAGCACAGCTCTCTGAATGCAATGTAGGGTCAGGGAATGCAAAGGAGGATGTTGCACGTGGGAATGCTCCACCATAAATGGGGTGAGGAACAGCATGAGGGACTTGGGTGGTTGTGCTGTGCTTGTCTTAAACAAATCCCCCGATTCTTATAATTAATTAAAACCAAAAGTAGACTGTGGGACAGCATTTCTGCAGACTTGGGTAGCTTCAGGGAACTATATGTGTCTACTGCATCAAGAAAACACCATAATAAATGTCTACCTCTTTTTACTCTGGGGAAAAAGTGAGGGTAGCTGTCAATGAGCTTTTATCTTCTAGTTTTCTCACTATTTACAGATATGTAATGAAAGACTCTCCTCCCAAACACTTAATTTTTGTTTTTATTTTTTTTTTTAACATTACACAGGTTCTTATTCAGATGTCCAACTTTCACCCAGCCTGGTGATCCTCAGGGAATTTGAAGTGTATATGATCTTTATTGTCCTTGACTGAAGAGGAAGGGCCTGGGAGTATTTTGTTTCCTGCCTTGCCCTTTCTCAGCCATGGGCAGGGTTTGTCTCTCAAATTGTCACTCATCTTCCTTCCCTTTTGTTTAACTTCATGGCTTTTTCTCTGCAGTAACTGAAGCCAAGTAGAGGGAGAGTGGACACCAACTCAAGAAGGCAGGGTATCATCTCAGTGGTGACCTACTCCTGTTGGATGAGAGAGATCTGGGTCCTCTTCTCCTGACTCTTCGAGGAGCATCTTCCCAGCCTTTTCCTGAGATGCTTTAGATCATGTGGCAAGTTTAAGTGGTCACACAGCACTTCACCTTTGTGCTGCAGCAGGGCTGTGCACCCTGGAGCGGCCTGTATGCATCAGGTTGGGACTTTATGATGCTTATTTTTGTTGTTCTTGAGGACTGTCTTTGTGTTGCCTTCAGAAAGGCTTCATTTCTGTGGTGTGAACTGTCTTACTGTTGACATCCACCCACTTTACTGTTAATTGGAATTCAAATGGAATAAGGCAGGATCAGATTGTAATAGGTTCGGTGCCGGGTTGGGTCCTGCAGGAAGAGCCTGGACAAGTCGTCTCCATGTTCCTCTGTTTAGCCGCCTGGTTTCCTGTATCATCCAGCTCTGTTATAAGGGCCCTCAGCCACAAACGTGGGGTGTTCAGCATTATTTCACCCAGCATCTCCTATCAGCCTGTGGTGTCCCTGCAGCAACAGTGATCACTGCTGGGTGGTTTTATGCTGTCAAAGAGGTAGTTGACTTGACACAACTCCCAGATTTGCTGCTCTTCAGAAAGCGAGTAGCTCTGCTCTGTGTTAAAAGGGGCGACTGGATAGGCCACCGACACTAGCAAGGGCTCACCTTAAACACGCTGCAAACATGCAGACTTCACACCACCAGTGGAAATGTGAGTTGAGGCTGATTTCTCAAGTTTCTCTGCTTGAAGTCAACCCTGGAGCAATCGTTCCCAGCCTGCGTTCACCTTTGAGGTTCATTGATTCTTTTTAGACTTCAACGGTTTGTCTGAAAGCTCGCCTTCCACTGGTGTTTTCTTCCCCGTAAAAATATTTAAGGGGCAAATCTAAAGGCTCATGTGAATTTTACTTGCTTCATCTTTTACTAGGATGAGTTTCCTGTTTAGTGATGACGTGAAGAGGCACGAAATGAGATCGGAAGTGCTTACTCTGTGTGTGTAGCGTGGTTGCAAAGACTTAAAAAGCAGTGACTAGCACGTGGGTCCGTGAGAAGCAAATGCATGCCAGAAGGCTGGGGGACCTGTGCTTTCCTGGCCTGTGGTGTGGTCCAGGCTGCTGCCCTGACTAGGCCTGCAGGAATCTGGCAGTTTGGGAGGGTCACTTAGCTGTAGACATGGGCAGTAACGTTGCTTACTTGCAAAAGTCATCTCACTTTAAAAATGGACAAAGCGGAGAAGGTAAGAAGAGTTAAAATAATCAATGCTCTGACTGGTAGCACTGTTGGGAAGACAAATCATAGAATTGTCTAGGTTGGAAGGGACCTTTAAGATTGTTGAGTCCAACTATCAACCTAACACTGCCAAAACCACCACTAAACCGTGTCCCTAAGCACCACATCTACTTGTCTTTTAATACCTCCAGGGATGGCAATTCCACCACTTCCCTGGGCAGCCTGTTCCAGTGTCTGACAACCATTTCAGTGAAGAAATTTTTCCTAATCTAAACCTGCCCTGTCACAACTTGAGACCATCTCCTCTTGTCCTATCACCTGTTACTTGGAAGAAGAGACTCACCCCCACCTCTCTACACCCTCCTTTCAGGTAGCTGTAGAGAGCAATAAGGTCTCCCCTCAGCCTCCTTTTCTCCAGGCTGAACAACCCCAGTTCCCTCAGCCACTTCTCATCAGACTTGTTCTCCAGACCCCTCACCAGCTTCGTTGCCCTTCTCTGGACACGTTCCAGCACCTCAGTGTCTTTCTTGTCGTGAGGGGCCCAAAACTGAACACAGTATTCGAGGTGAGGCCTCACCAGTGCCAAGTACATGGGAACAATCACTGCTGTATTCCTGCTGGCCACACTATTCCTGTTACAAGCCAAGATACTGTTGGCCTTCTTGGCCGCCTGGGCACTCTGCTGGCTCATGTTCAGCCGGATGTCGACCAAGATTTCCTGGCAAATTCCTGATGTCTTCTGGTGTAGATCTGTACGCACTAGTCTCATTTTTAATCGAGTTGGATGGGGTTTCTCTCACATCTTGTGCAGCTCCATGTGCACTAAACTCACGTTTTTATTGGTTGTAGGTGCTAGAACTTACATTTTGCATATTTCTTGTTTGCTTGTTGCGTGCATAAGCGTGCACAGCTCTTCTTAAAGTAAATCTTAAGACTGAGCTGATCTGTCTGAGCCATGGTAGCAAACCTGTGCCTATAGTGGGTGGAAAAGTGAGTTGACCTCAGTACATGGAGACACGTTTTGAGATGAGGAAAGGAGACTTCAGCCTTTCTCGAGCCCTGGCCAGCTGGGCCTGTGGCTGTGCATGCCATAGCTTGGCTCTCTGCAGGGCTTGGAAGAGGAGAGGAACACTTTGCAGTTGCTGCTCATCCTGTTGCTCCAGAGCCCTACTGTGCTCCCAAAGCACAAAAGAAGCAGTGCTGCTTCAAAGAGGACTTCACCAGCTCCTTGAGCTTTCAAAGACCTGGTGCTACTTTTATGTGGATTTAGCATCACCCCTAACCTCTGGGTCACAGCTACCAAACAACTCTGCTGCCTGTTTAAGCTCTGGTAATCTTGGCTGGATTTCTGGTTTAATTTGGAGACAGCCTGCTGCAGCTTCGCACAGTAAATGCCCTATTAAGCAGTTAATTATTTCTCTATAATACTAGCTTTTATCTTTAATACAACAGTTTTACTGTCTCTGATAATTACACAGTCTCGGATAACTCTCTTAAATCTAATGAGGCATGACAAGCTGTGTTCAACAAGGCACCACACCATTAACTTCTTACCTCTTACTTGTCATCTTATCACACTGAATTACTGTATTTCTAGCCTGAGTGGCTGTGGATACATAACATGTCGCTTCTCATTAAGACAATAATGAAAGTCATCTCTGATGCTCTCTGCAGTCGGGCTAGCGGTCAGCTGACTGGCTTGGTGGCCTGCAGACCCCTTCAACAGCTCTCTGAATTGTTGTGCTCTTTGAGGCGAGCAAGCTGGTTAGGTTCGGTTTAAATACTTGTGGCCACTCAAATAGCTTGGCTGGTCCGTGGGTCTCTTGCTTGTGGGTGGGTGAAGTGCAAGTGACCCTTTGAAAAGCATCAGTGATGGTGTACCTTGTTTGTGCTGATGGAAGTCATCACTCCTGGGATATCTCACGGTGAGATTCAGCTGGATAAGGGAATCCAGGTGGTTGGGTTTTTTTCTGGACAGGGATAGGCCACAAACTGCTGTGGAAATGCTTGGTATAACCTGACCTGACCGCTGCTTTGTTACCCATTAATGGCAATAGCAGATCAGGTCATTGGAGTGCTGGTCTTCTGTGGACTTGAAAGTGGCACTGAAACCCCTGCATGTGCCTGGACAAAGTCCTGGGGTTAGGGATTCTCTTTTCATATATCACCCTGTCACCTTGCCAGCAAGCGAGGTGCAAACTTGTACTTTTGAAACATCAAGGCCTTCTGGCAGGGAAGTTCCTGCATCTTTCCAGGCTGGACCAGGCAGGCGTTTCCCAGGGGAAATGAGCCCAGGCTGTCCCTCAGGGCAGGTGGTAGGGCTCCAGCTGGCAGGCTGAGTGCTCAAGTACAGCCAGACTGAACAGATCAGTTAATTACTGTCTAAATGCAGAACAGCAGAGAGACCTTCATTTGGAAATCAGCTGTATCCAGCCAATGTTTTGGTTTTTCTTCCCAGCTTTTACAGAGCCTGCTGCTGACTCTGCTTTTGTGGGTGGGTTTGCCTTCTGGTACGTGGAGCCTGCATGAGTTGTGCTGTCACAGCTGTGTATTTCCCCACAGGGCAGGGGAGGAAAACCCCTTGTTTCGGGTTATAACACGGGTTGGATTCCCTGTGGGTGTTTTATGGGATGCCCATGGGATCAGCTACTGTGATGTGCCTGGATTAGATCAGTTCCTGGCTCCAAAAGGGCAGTTTTTACTTGAGCAGAAGCTGTTAGCTTCTCAGCAGTTTCATTAACTGAAAGACTAACCAGTGGGTGGAATGTAAATCTGGAAAGAGAGCCGGATACCAAGTTATGTTTAGAATTGTTCTGGCCTTATCAGCAGCATTAGTGATCTAAAACAGACCAGAGATGTTGCTTGTGCTTTGTTCCTCCCACAGGCAGTAGGAAAACTCATGTCTATAAAAGTGCATCTCCTTTGTGGGAATAACACTGGTGAGCAGGCAGAAGCATGTGGCTCTGATGCCCCTGCTTTCATCCATGGCACTCTTGGTCCCTGTCTTCATATCCCCAAGTTGTCCTGGGAAGTGTCCCCGTGTGCCAAGATATGTTGGCAGTGAGAAGAGTCCTTTTGCTCATTGTAAACTTGAAGGCAGCAGTTGATTGCACATAGCTGGGGGGAAAGAAGAAAGAATAGCTGTGACAAGTGGGATGGTGTGTGTGTCGCTTTTGGTCACTTTTTAAAGGAGTGAAATGTGGCTCCCAAGGGTGAAGACTTAGCGATAACAAAATAGATTAACTAATGGTCTGTTTGGACTTCTGCAGTCTGTGTACTCTTCAGTACTCATTGCAGTGGTCCGCCCGGTTTGGGGCACAGCTGGGATGTATAGAAGGATTTAGTGATTAACACAATATATACTCCTGGAGTGGCTTCTCTAACAAGGTTGTGCATTGCGCGTTGATTCATGCTCATGTGTCCCGCTGCTTTCAAGCTCCTGGTTTCGCTAGATGGCACCACCAAGCAGCTGCTCTGCTTGCGTCCCTGGCCGGACTGTCAGGAGTTAGGATGCACTGAGTTATTTTTTTCCATTTCCCTCCAGAAAAAATGTCACAGCTTGTTATTTTTAACTCTGAGTCCTGGTCAAGCTGGCAGTGTGTTTGGGAGCTGATTGTGGCAGATTTAACCCACAGTCCATCTTGAGCTCATTAGCACTGGTGAGGAGAAGAGCGGTTCCAGTGGCCGAGGTGAGGTCGGGCATCTGCACCCTCCGTGTCTGCCTGAAGTTTGGAGGCAGCGTGCTTGGGGCAGCAGCTGTAATGATGAGGTCTCTAACTCTAGATGTAGCTCTACTAGCAACCTTACCACAAAGCAAGATAGTTCCACTGAATGTCCTTTCCTTTTGGTTTGTTTGGGTTTTTTTTTTTTTTCTTCTAAATAACAAGGCTCATGTAGTGGAAAAGCCTCTTCCAGGTCTGCTTGTTCCAAAGCATTGTTGCCTGCAGAAGAGTTGGCCTGGTAGCTGGTATTTTCTAAAATGGGTTTCTAACTGGACTGACAGCAAAACAATCAAAAATGACTTCTGCATGGGATGTGGTACTTGGTATTTTTCCATTAGCAGCTCCTATTTGCACATGTAAAAGCTGATTGAACCCAAGGAGACCATTGAATCTCTAACAAACTAACTGGGACCCTTTGAGATGCTTCTGCAATGCTTAGACCCCACTCTGAACAAAACTGGGTAAAAATCCAACTTCCTTTTATCTTCAGGCAGTAACAGGAGAGAGCTCAGGGCAGCAACTGCGATAGACACCACTGGAGGATTTCTTAGAGGAGGACAGACTGAAGGGCTGCAAGGAGCAAACTCATCTATGGCCAGAGAGACTTCATTTAAAGAATCATAGAATAGTTTGGGTCGGAAGGGACCTTTAAGGGCCATCTAGACCAACCCCCCCTGCAGTAAGCAGGGACATCTCCACCTAGATCAGGTTGCTCAAAGCCACGTCCAACCTCCCCTTGAATATTTTCAAGGAAGAGTTGCTTCAAATATCTTTTCCAGGTTGGTGGTACTGAAGCCATGTGCCTCGGGCTACTGCTCCACCGTGGTAGCCAGTGGGGATGCAAAATGTTGTGTAATGAAATAAATGTTGTCACAAGCTTGGAGCCATGCCCGCTTGCAGGGCTTTGGGGCTTGACACTGGCACCTTTATGCTGGAGATGTGTGGAAGGTCCTCTGGTCCTGTTAGCTGCAAGGAGGAGATGGCTTTATTGCGCTGCTGTGACTCAAGAGCTTAACGGACTCTTGAGCCATATCATTTCACTGTCGCTACCGTAATTTTTATTTTTCTGGAAGAATTATAAGAGCTGGTAGGTAGTGATGAACCCTCCCTAGCTTCCCTCAGGTCAGTTCTTGTGGCATGAAAATGCCACTGCTGAAGCACTCCAGAAGCACCAGCTGACCTCCCAAACACCTCTGCTGTTCATCCTTCTGACCTGTGGGTGCATGCATTGCCTCTGGACATTTTGGAGCCAGGTCCTCTGGCTTTGCTCAGCTTTAGACTGGTAAATGCTGAGGGTCCTCCAGACTTTTTTTTTACTGCTGTTGCATTGAAGATCAACACAGACTGCACATACATATTGGTTCAGCTCTGCCGGCTAACGTAACCTCTCTAATTTTCTTTGCAGTAAAACGATTTAAGGAACCAAAGGAAGAGAGGCGTCCCTGGAGGATATGGTGAGATTTTTAATTTGGAGATTAAAAGGACCATGTGTCTGTAATATTATTTTCGTTTATACTAACAATCTCCTAGGCCCTTTGAATATCCTGCATGGTATTTAGTCGTTAAAGGAAGTCCTGTGCTGCCACTTCCCAAGGAAAAATCCATGAAGTAGATGGTGTTCTCTAGAAGAAAAATTCCTTGCCTAGCTCCTCCAGGAAAGCTTGTTTTTACTGCAGGTGACTGAACCAAGGGGTTATGGCCCTCTCTGATCTGCTGGCACACCTGCATATGAGCTGTCTTCGAGACAGGGTCGACTTATGTTCTTGAAGTCAATTAATCACTTTGGTGTCCCCTGACTCAGCTCAGGCGTAGGCCAGGCAATGCATTTGGCTGTGTTGGTGGGAGGTAGTTGGGCATTATTGTCATCTTTGGACACCTCTACAAAGCCTCTCTGTATTGTAGGATTTACCGTATGCCGAGAGGTGGACGTATGGGTGAGGTTAGGGTATGGTCAGGCTGGCTTGGTAGCACGGACCTATGTTAGTGATGACAAACATGTCAGTGTCCTCAGTTTAGTTTGCCCTCTAAAATAACTTGGGAATTCAATCCAATTCCCAGTGGATGGGTACAAAAATTGCCAGTAGCTGAACGTGTTCCCTGCACCCACTGCTTGGTTGGAGAAACTGAGGCTGGGCTGGGCACTGGAGGGTGAACTGCCCTTTGCAGCCTAAAACTCGGCAGCGAGTGTCAGGTCTGCAAGACTGAGCTGCTACATGCTGAGGTGCTGTCTGTTTTTCTTAAGTGTCTGGAGTCAGTCAAACTGTCCGCTTCCACCATGTACAACTTCTTGGACATCAGGAATGCAACTTGGCAGAAAGCAGATCCATGCAGGGCGTTCGCTTGGGTGTCCGCTGGTGCTCCAGGGCACAGATAACAGAATGGTCAGGGTTGGAAGGGACCTCTGGAGATCATCTAGTCCAACCCCTCTGCCAGAGCAGGGTCACCTACAGCAGGTTGCACAGGATGGCGTCCAGGCGGGTTTTGAACGTCTCCAGAGTGGGAGACTCCACCACCTCTCTGGGCAGCCTGTGCCAGTGCTCTGCCACCCTCAAAGAAAAGAAGTTCCTCCTCATGTTTATGTGGAACTTCCTATGTTCAAGTTTGTGCCTGTTACCTCTTGTTCTAATCTTTATGCCTTTTTTTCTTTCTTCAGGTTTTATGATACCTCCAAGCAAGCAATAGGTGCCCTCTTCATCCACTTTGCCAATGTTTTTCTGTCGGATCTCACTGAAGAGGACCCTTGCTCTCTGTAAGTACACACATGCTTGTGTTCATGTCCCACATCTGTAAAAGGAAGAAACAAGCCTGTTGAAAAATGTCATATACCGTGGAAACCGATCCATTTAAAGTACAAGGAGGGGATAAACCATGCTGAGCTTATTTCCAGGGTCTGGGTTGTCTCCTGGTCTTTGTAGTCTTCTGATCTGATGGAGATAAGGCACTGTGACTGTGCTTTGCTGGTTATTAAAAGCTCCTTGATATATACTGGAAAAAGCTGCAGTAAACACCACAGTGGTGCCCCATGTGATTGCAACTGTTAAATGGGCCATTTGTTTGCACACCAGACTTTGCAGTTTGGCTGGGCTCAGAGCAGTGTTGAGGATGTTTTACGAACTGTGTGGGTGAAGGTGTTTGTCCAGTGTAAGGATGGCTTTTTTTCTTTTTTTTGAGCTAGAGTTGCACCTAGCAGGTGTATTGATATAATCCTGTTTGAAGGCTTTCTAGGCCAGACTTTGGCCTTGACACAGAAGTGCCACCTTTACTTCAGACCAGCCGCTTTACAGCTACAAATTTAGTTTCAGAATTGACTTTATCCTCTTTTGAGAAACTCCTCTAGGCTTCAAAATGCTGCTGAAAATCGTCGGGCCCATCTCCTTTTTATATATTAAAGTGCTGCACCTTGATATGTGTCTTTAAACACACACAAGTTTGGCTGGGGCTAAATATAACCTCTAAAATGTTTCGTCATTGTTTTCTTTAAATAGATGCTGTTTTAAATTAAATCCTTTTGTGCTTATGCAGTGCCCTGTAGTTTGGTTTTTTTTTTTCTTAATGTGCGTTTTACGTTTCCCTGTGTTGCCTGACTTGTGATTCTGGACCAGGCAGCTTAAAACTCTGCAGCCCCATCCCTGGGCTCTGAGGCTTAGATGCTACATGTCCTGCCCAGTATAAACCACCAGAGCCTTGTGTTTGTATGGGAGTACTCTGATTTCAGTCACTGGCAAGTGTAATATGCTAGTCTGAGCCTTTGGATGTAGAAAAACTTGATGTCGTGTTTTCAAAATGGGTATCAGCAGCAGATTGTTATTTTCAGTGTCTTTATTCAGGGGCAGTATCAAGTTCTGGAAAAGGAAATGTTCATTCCTGTAGCTCTGTGCTTGGTGTTTTCCTCACACTGTAGAAGTCTGGCCTGGTTTGTCAGAAAATATTCCAATAGTGGAAAACTGGCCAGAAAACATTAGTCTGGGAGAGATTTTATATTTTTTTTTTTCCTCTGGAGTTCATTAAAATACCAAACCCTGGATTAGAACTTGGACCCTGCAATCCCCAGAAGGTCCCTGCAGGGCTCCTACTTCTGGCACTCTGTCCAGTGAGGCTAAAAC
Source organism: Ibidorhyncha struthersii (assembly GCA_013398815.1). Classification (NCBI taxonomy): domain Eukaryota; kingdom Metazoa; phylum Chordata; class Aves; order Charadriiformes; family Charadriidae; genus Ibidorhyncha; species Ibidorhyncha struthersii. The sequence goes on along the minus strand of VZSZ01009493.1, from coordinate 227,973 downwards.
ATCTAAAGCTGCAGAACAAACCCATCAGGCAAAAATCTCCTGGTAGGGATGGGTTCAGCTTTTGGATCTGCAGTGGGGACCCTGAACCAGAGACTTTTGGGGACCATGGGATGTCTGTTGTTGAGCCAGGGCTTGTTGCCTCTCCCAAGACCTTCTGCCTCTCAGTCTGCATCTTGGCTCATAGGAGCCTCTTGCAGCTGCCCAATAAAATGGACATTTTACCTCTTCTGCTGCACAGTTTGCAGAGCAAGCAAGCAAGCTTCCATTTTCTTGTATGAAATTCCAAAAATGTTTGGTTCTGTTTCCCTGAAACTCATGTAGGAAAATCCAACAGATGAGAAAGGAAGTGAGCTTGGACTATTCAGTGGGAATTTTTTAAATCTTGGGTTTTTTATGGATTCTCATATTGAAAGAAAAGATTTTGAAGTAGACTTAAGAACATAACTGAAACCCGAATTTTCATCTGCTTTTAGCTACCTTATTAATTTCATCCTTGATGCCACACTGGGGATGCTGCTGATCTGGCTTGGCGTGAAAGTTGTCTCCTGGATCGTGCAGCATAAGAAGTACACGTACCTGGTCTTCGGAGAATACGGTAGGTGTCAGTGGCTCTGCACACAGGGAACTTGTTTGCTCCCAGCTATGAATGAGGATAAGAAAATGGCAGAAACTGAGGTTTGGGGAGAAAACATGTAAACAGCTTCCTTCTGTTATCCCTTCTGCAAGGAGCTTACAGAGTGTGGTAGTGATCAGTGTGTTAAATGGTGGGACATCACTATGTTGCTGGTAACTCTGCCTGCTGCCTTGCTAAGGCTACTTGGGCGTAGCAGGTTGGTGATGAAAGGTTGAACATTTCCTTGGTACCCCAGATAATGTACCCCACGACATGTGTATGGTAAATTAAGGCATTTGGGTTCAGTGATGGTGGCTTCTGTGGGGTTCTTTAGTGAGATACTGGCACAGGTTGTCCAGACAAGTTGTGGATGTCCCATGCCTAGAGGTGTTTAAGGCCAGGTTGGACGCGGCTTTGGGTAACGTGGTCTAGTGGAAGGTGTCCCTGCCCATGGCAGGGGGGTTGGAACTAGATAATCTTTAAGGTCCCTTCCAACTCTGACCATTCTGTGATTCTTTTTTCCCTAGCCTCTCAGTACAGAACATGGAGTTGTTCCTGCATTTGCCTTGAGCTGTAGGCATCGGCAAGACACATCCTGGCCCCCAAACTGAGATTTCAAATGACTTCTGAGTTTGTTTGGTTGGGATTTTTTTGCCAGCTGATGTTAAAAAGGCAATTTTAAGGCTGCCCCAGTCTGGCAACCTCTCTGCTTCGATTCCTGTCTTGAGATAAGGAAGAAAAACTGTTTCAGAAAAGCCTTTCTCAGCCAGCCCCACTAGAGGGTAGCACTTCTCTTCAGAAAGAGCAGAGCCAGCTTTCAGGAGAGTAGTGCTTCTCTGCGGCTGCAGGAAAGGGAATAATTAACCCTTTGCCTATCTTACGTTTACCTAATATAAAGACGAATTCAGTTTTAATTTAGAAAATACATCCTATTCGTGCCAATCACATTCCCACCTTTAAGACCTTAATCATTAAGTCTATTCTGAAGGTAGTCTCCTTCCTTTGTGATTTTAGTAGCTGGTCTGATGGAACCTGGACCAAACTAGGATTAGTGTGGACACCCCACTGACTTGTGAGCCCTTACTCAGGCTCACGTTCAGCATGTGTAAATGGATTATGGCACAGGAGGAAGGGGATGGTTGTGTTTGTGAGGCAGCAGAAGCAGCTACAGACTGGGAATGAAATGATAACAGATGGCTTGAAATGATGGGAAGTGGCAGGGATGACTCTCATCAAACCTGAGAGTGGCTTTAAAGGCTGCAGTGGTCTCCAGAGCAGGTTCAGCATCCTGACACCGTGCATTTGGTGGGGACTGCCTTTTTTTCCCTAATGGCTTTTTCTCAAAGAGCTGAGGGAGCCAAGCACAGAGCACTAAAGTCATTCAGATGAGGTGATAGAAGAATCCAGATGTTCTTGATTCAGGGACTGGCCCTTTTCCCCTTTTGAGCAACAAGGACTCGAAGCACAACCGCTGCCATCCCAGGGCACAGCTTCAGATCCGTGTGCCACGTCTGCAATTGAGCAGAAGCAAGGAAACGTTAAAGTGTATTGACAGTTTGCTTTAACCTTGCAGAGCAGTAATGAACTTGTGTTGAGCTGTAGCTGGCCCCTCAGGAAGGCTGGCTCAGACTACAGAAACAGCTCACTCCTCTGAGGAAATCTTGCTTTCATTAATAAAAAAATAAAAAAAAAAATCATGCCATTGCTTGAATTGAGGATTAAATGTCTCACCCAGTGAGCACCACTGTTGGTGCAGGTCTCTGGCCAGAGTGACCATGATGGAAAAGTTAGGTAGCAGTCAAGTGGCATGTCCAATGCAATCCTGTTGTAGGGCTGGGGAAGCAAAACACTGCTATCCTCATCTCGGGTGTTAAGTAATTTCCAAAGCAGTTTGGAAGATGCTAGTAAACTTTGTACAGTTTGATACAGACTCCAGAAATATGATTCACATTCTGGTCTAATTGCTGTACCAGACTTTATGTTGCTTTCCTCAATTCTCCTGAGGAGCAAAAGCATCTCCTGCAGTCCTGCAGAGGAGAAAGGGCAGGAAAGCAGCAAATCCATGTTGGAGACAGTGGTGAGTGCCGCTGTTCCAACCATCAGGAAGGAGCAGTTGTGTCTTTGTCCAGTGTAGCCAGTACCCATCTACCTGCATGGTCTTCGAGGGGGATGGGGGAGTCTGTTAAAATTGCTTCCTTTCTGACCCTCCAGCTGTTGGTTGCATCCCTGCGACTGATGCAAACCACTGCAGTTATCCTTTGGTTTGGGCTCCAGCAGTCCCTTCTGCTCTGCTGTTGGTACCCCCGTCTCCGCAGCCACGGGTTGTTCTCTCTGTGTGAGTGCAATAGCTCCGTTAATGGAGAAGCAAAGAAAAGGCAAGAGAAAGCACCTAAATCTACGCTGCTATTTTAAGCATCCAGTTGTCCAGAACTGTTTAGAAAAATCAATTACTTTCATTTTTTTAAAAAAAAAAACAAAAAAACAAAACCCAGGAGACACCCGTGCTGAGATCAGCCTCTCTTGTGCCTGAGCTTGTAGCCAAAGACTGCTGCAGCCAGGAATGACCTGGTTTTTAGCTAACGGAGAGTCAAAGGCTCATATATGCTTATGTTCCTCCCTCTTTGCCTGACAGCTTTTGATTACTCTTTGGGCTGCCTCTAAGCACAGAAAACTGCATTTTTAAAGGCTGCTGTCTCTTCTGCAGATGCTTGAATCCAAGGGTCAAAGATTGGAGAAGTTTATTCTTGATCTTGGTTCAAGTAGGGTTTAGAGAACGATGGTTGCCTTACACATACTCAAAGCTAACAAACTCCGCGAACGCTCTGTGCACCGTTGCTCTAGCAGGGTAGCAGCAGGCCATATCTATAGGTGTTCTCCCTGTAGGGGACTTCTGCAGGGAGAAGAGCACAGCTTAAGCTGCAAAGGAGTCAGGAGGTGGATACCCAAGGTCTTGGAGGTGCTGCTGGGTCTGCACAGACTGAGCAGGGGAGATGCTGGCTGGAGTCAGAGCATGCGGATGAAGCCTGGTTCAGCTTTGTGCCCCATCTCTAAATTGCTCCAGCCCTCTTCTCCCCCATTCCCATGGCAATAAGCAGCTCCCTAGAGGGAAGCTGTGGATGGCTGCAGTGTCCTGGCATTGTAGATGTGTCCAATAACTCTAAAGTATTACTTTAGGAATACTGGAGTATTTGTTTTAGGTAAGCAAACACTATCAATTTGCGTTAAGAGGTGGTTTCTGCAATGTGCAAGTAAAACGCTGAAGAGCAGCGTTAAGAAATGGTGGGGAGAAAAAGAGGGTGTTCTTTTGCCTCTCTGGATGCCCATCTGGATGCGGACTTGTGTACAACTGTGGTTGCGGTCACTGACTAGACTAAGCTCAATGCTTTGTGCTCATTCACTGTCTGGAAATGGAAAGGCATGTTGCTTGGAGGTCTTTAAAGTCTGTTTAGTGGCCTGTTGAACTCTGCTGGTCAAATTTAGTTATAGGAGAATATGCTCTGTGCCAGCTGCTGAGTTTAACTGAGGACCTGTGTAGGCTGCTTTTGGCCCTGTTGTGATGTTGTACAAAATTTCCATAACAAATATTCCCACGTCCTGAAGCAGCCAAGGGAGCTGGCTGCTAACGCTTGAGGAAATACTGCTGAGAATTAGCTCTAACCTGAGGGGCTGTCGTGTCCTTAGCGAACCTGGCCTTTCCACCGCTAGGACCGGAGGGGAGAAAATAAGGAGAGGACTGAGGAGCATCCTCAAATGGTCGAGTGCGTGTTCTGAGCAGGGGTGCAAACCTTTGAACCTCCTGGATCGGGCTGGTAGCAGCAGTGTTTACCCCGCTGCAATAGCAGTATCTCCAGGGACCGAAGACCCGGAGCAGTGGTGTAACACTGCGAACTGTGGACTGATTCCAGCTCTACGCTCACTTTTAGTTCAGATGCAGAACATGGCAGAGAGGGTCTGGGATGTCCATTGGACCCATCTGGCTGCTCTGATGGGTCAGGTCCCAACCTCTGAAAACCTGTTCTTGCCCTCAAAGTGAGCACTTCTGTGCAATTCAGATGCTTTACTGCTGTTTCTTGCCCTCCTTTGTACTTGGCACTGACAGCTAGATCCCTTAATTTTGGAGGTACCATTTGAGTTTCTCTTAAGAGGTTTTTATTGACTTTTTCTATCCCCGCCATGTCACTCAGTACAACTTCCAGTCCTTTCAAATGTTTGCTTTTCCTCAGCCTCCCTGAAACCCTCTGCTTTGGCTGTGGTTAAGCTTTTTCCTACCTGCTCGGTGCAGACACAGTCCCCAAAAGACCGTAAATAAAGCTGTCTGCCAGTAACACGTGGGCTATGCTGACAGCTCGGTACATTAGACAGCCTGGATTAAAACTAATCCTGTTGTGTGGTAACAACTCGAATACCTCAAGCAGTGCTGCTTTCGCTCTGCAAGCAGTTGGGCTCCCACGCACAAGTGGAATATGAGACATGTTTGTGTTGGGGCTGCTGCAAACACCAGTGGTCCTACATCTGCACCAAGGAGGTTTAAGCCTTTGAGAAGGTGTTCGTTAAGCTAAAATGAGAGGTTGGTGGTAGAGTCACTGAGTAGAGCTGAGATGTCCTGGGTTACCTTCCAACTAGGACTGAGGACAAGAAACTGGAAGTGTTCAAAGGGAGCGCGATACATGTGATGTCCTAACAGGTGTGATGCAGAGGCTGCAAATATCCTTTGGACCTGTTCCCCACTCTTCTACAAGGAAGGGGAAGCTTTGAACGTAGCAAAGAGGAGGGCATCTATTTATATTTAAATTTTTTTAGCCTCCAGGTAGCAGATTAGTTTTTTGCTGGCTGACAGTTTTGTGTGGCAGAAGAAGTCTTGTAGGCACTTGCCTAGATTTATGTAATGGAAACACCTCATTTAAGAAGGATCGTTTCCCATCAATGGAGCAGGGCACCTCTGGATAGCACTTGATCCATTAAAGATACTAAGTTGCACCTGAGGTTGCCTCTGACCATCTTGCTGTGGGAAGCCAGCACCTAAATGAGGTGTGTGGTTAGCTGGGATCAGCTCAAGTTTTCCAGCCTCGCTTCCTAACTATGGAATCATAGCATAGTTTGGGTTGGAATGGGACCTTTAAAGATCATCTGGTCTTTAAATGATGAGATAATGTGGCCAATATGTCTTGGGCTTGTCCAGGGAGCACACCAAAGGTGCTCTCTTCCCTGATGAGATGCCAGCAGGTGGTGACTTGTATGTTACTGGCATTAGTCAGTTAGATGAATTAGTGGTGAGTTAAACTTGGGTGATGGCCCTCTGAGGTGGACTGGTGGTCTTTGGGTGACTTCAAACCTGCTGAGGTAAGGAGCAGCCAGCTGAGCTCCTTGGTGAAGAAGAAACGAGGCACTGTTTTTATAGCTGAAGTCATCTTTGTAGCACTGTGGGCTGTGCTGCTGTTTTGTTTTCATCTTTGTCCTGAGTTATTTTGGTACTGAGCAGCCTCCTGTCCTTGGGAGATCAAGATGCTGTAAAAAGTAACATGGATTCCTGCACAAAAACATCTCATTCCATAGTTTAAAAACAAAGCTCAGATTGGAAAAGCAGGAGGAAGAGGTTGCAAAACAGCAGCAAGTTTGAGGTGATAGAGCAAATGGTCAAATCTGGCCTCTGCGTAGGTCTGTGGGTCTCTTTCCATATCCTTGCACTGTCTACCCTGGACACTTAAGAAGTGCTGATGTCCCTCTAACCATGGAGGAGATTCACAGCATCTTCTGTAGGCGACGCAGAAAAGACGGTAGTGAGAAATATTTATATTTGAAGCTCCATGCTGTGATGGAGGCACCTCTGACAAGGTGGGATGTGGTGGGTAGTAAGGGGTGCAGGTCAGTCCCACTCGGTAGCATAAGCTTGCTGTACTCTCTAGCCAGTGAAGGTGCCCTAACTGAGGCAGACCTCTGGTCTCAGAGAATTGGGGTTCCCAAAATGGGATCTTGCAGTTGCACAGTAAAAACTGTTCTCTAGCTAAGGGAGAAAAGGTTTTCCTTTTCCAAAGGTTGTCAAACCTCAAGAAAACTCAAGAGCAATTTGATGCCTGTCTTGCTAACTGAAAGTGAAGGGAAAACTTTTTGCGTGAGAAGCTGTTACCTTGGAGACATGGGCAAGTCCATGCCTAGGGTGGGTTAAGAAGCAGGTTTTCTTTTGTAGTGTCTGTGTGTCAGCCTGGTTAGCCAAAACCTTTCTGTAGAAGTTAGGGCTGTCAAGTGCACAGTACACAAAACTAAGAACCGTAGCTGCTTGTGGTGATGACTGGTAGTGACCTTCTGTCCCCAAAAGGGTGTGAGGGAGCAGGTATTTTGGAGAGATCTCAAACTTGCTGTTGCTTCTTGGGCAAGCTGAGACAGCAGAGGGAAGTATTGGGCAAGTGCCATGGTGACTGCAGCACAGAAGAGCCGACTTGCAAAGGGTGCTGTGGCTGTGAGTCCCATCTCCCCACGGGGGACAGAGCACAGCTGACAACACAGAGCGAAAGGGAAAGAGTTCAAATGCAGGAAGGACGCGATGGATGTTTGTTTTCCTGTTTTGTGTGTGCTCAGAGCTCTGATGGGCGATGGTAACCTGGAGGTTTGTAGGAGAACTGGTCGGTCTTGAGGTATGGGGCAAAAAGCCCCACTGTGCCAAAGACAAGTAGGCACCTGAGTCTATCAGAGAGGCTGTCCATGTTTCAGGAGGATCAAAGCCTGTCTGACACCAGCCCTTAACTGCCAGCTGCCTATAGCACCGGTCCCGTCTCCTCTGCAGACCACCCATTAAGCTGTTGCCTGCCAGGGAGCGGAGACGTGCACTCTGAAATCCTCTGTGGGCTCTGCTGCTTGCACTCACACGTAACCTCCCTGGCTCCCTCTTCCTTCCCTCCCTCCATGCGGTTGCCTGCTGGCCTGGTGCTCTCTCTGCTTGCTGTCCTCACAGCTCAGCAGCCTCTCTGCACCCTTGGCCTCCCGGTCCTTCCCCCTCGCCTCCTTTGCTTCCTTCTCAATAACGGCTTGAGCAATTAAAAAGCTGGCATGCAAGGTGATCACTCCGAGGTCTCTGGTGTGGAGACACTAAGCAGGTTTTCTTTTTCTGGTGTCTGTGTGGGTGCCTCTACTTCTTAACTGTAGCTTTGTAACAGGGCAAACATTTTGGTACGTTGCTAACAAATGACAGAATAAGGACAAATATACACGCAAACCTGTTTTGCCCTTGCTGGGAAGCAGATCCCCCTAGAGCTGGGCTTGGTTTGGTACCATTAAATTCTGGTGTGTGCTGCTGGTCTCTGTGGCCGGAGCTTTGCGTAGTGGTTTGGATAAATGTGCTTTTGCAAACTGCTGGTGTTGCCTTCCGTCGCCCCGTCTCACCAGCACCGTGCTGAGAAAAGTGGGGCAGAGCTCCCAGTCCACTGCCCATCTGACAGTGGGTCGAGCATCAGCATCTCACAGTGGGTTGGGTTCTCTTGCACAGATGTGATTACAAATTCTGGCACGATTATGCTGGAAACAAGCATTTCCAGGGGTTATCTTTATATTCAAGTGGTAAGAGGAAATGCTGCAGCTTTCCTAAAGCCAGATACTGTAGCTCAGTTTTGCAGACCTGAGATATTCTGATGAGCCTGGGAAGGTGATAACCAGCTGGCAGGGTGCTTACAGAGGGCTGAAGCAAGCACATGTAATGGATATGGTACCATTATCGTTGTTAACAATACAAATATGCTTTTACTTATTACTTGGTGAGTACCCCATTGGAAACATTCATATTTAATTAGCATTGATTCTTTTCAAGTGAATTGCTCTAAAACCTGGAGCGATGGAGCCCCTGTCTCTTCCTCAGACAGTTAGTATCACATAACCAGCCATTCACTTTATCAGCAAAAAAAAAAGAATTTTGTTTATTCTGAAAATTTATGTTCCTTGTATTGAAAATGGTGACCAGAAATTTTCAGGCTATTGCTTGCATCTGGGTGGGTAAGGCTTGGCAGGGAGCAAATTGCAGGTGATGTCTTCAATAATTATTTGATTTATTTTTTACAGGGGATTGTGCAGGATACTAACTGATCCTTGTATAGAGGAGGGTCAGTCCAGCAGTATCTTGTTTTAGGGATTGCTATTGGGATTAGCTTTAATTCAGAAGGGATTATCAGTCTGCCATGCTGGTCAAAATGCTCCAGGATTTTGTGAGCTACTCCTATGAGGTTCCTATCCACTGGAAGGGTGGGGGGAAAAGTCCGGGGGACCCATCTCTGCAGACTTTTCTAGGTTTGCTGAGGTGAAGAGAAACAAAATCTCTGGTTCCTTGACAAAAGGGTATCAGAGGAGGCACAAATCAAATGACTGATGCCCCAAAATAACACGTGCTTGTAAGGAACCATTTGAGTAGGATGCTGAGATTTCTGAGCTTTCGAGCTTTCCCTATATGAAAGATTTTAGTGGTCTGTACTTTGAGGAGATAGGATACTTGCCCCCTTGCACAAGCTGGACATCCTCCTCTCAAATCCCTGCATCCATCCAGCTCAAAGTAGCTCAACTCTGTGGGGCAGATACTGGCAATGGAGGAGAGGGAGAGGCAAAACACATGTCCAAGGCTGTGTGTCCTTTTCCCCCAGGTGAAGGCGAGCATATTTGTTACCCAAAACAAGATTCATAAAACTTGATCCCATCTCCTTTAGTTACCAGGAATGGCTTTTCCATTAAGCATTTGTGATACTGGTGTGGCCCTTGAGAGCCCAGGAGTGTCTGCAAGTGCTGGGGCTGAGGGATAAACACGGGGAATTTTGGGTCTTTAGGCAGAGCCAGAGCTGTGTCTCTCTTCTTTACAGAAGGTGACTGCCTGCCTTGTAGGACACTTGTAGGACTCTTGCTCCAGCAAAGCCGTTGATCTAGGAAGAACAGGCAATGGGGGAAGACATACAAGGCGAGAAGATTTTTGGTGGTGGCTTTCTCCTCTTGGTGGATTTCAGAGGCAGGTTGGTGGAATGGAGAGCAGGACAGAAGGCAGATAAATACACGTAGTGTTAGCACCCGCTAGGTAGGTAGATGTCTTTGAGTCATGTCTGAAACTTGTTACTTGCTTGCCCTTCACAAATTAACCAGAGGTCTGGTTAATTGCCATCTCCATTTCAGAATCAGCCCTAAAGGAGTACAAAAAGAGAACCAGCTTCTAGAACAAAAAGCCAGTGGTGGTAGTGGTGTGATCATGTCTTGTGAGGGAGAGCTCTCTTGCTTATAGCCAAGTTGAATTCAAAAGCACAACCGCAGTATGAAAGCTGAATAGCTGCCCTGATACAGGGAGTCTGCACAAATGGGAATGGGATGCATTTTCCCCTTTCTGCACTTATTTCTCTACATCAGTTTGCAAAGATGCAAAATGAGGTGCAACTAGTGAGGGATGCAAGTCTGCTAAATTTTCTCTAATACAAGTCAGATTGACTTTTTTTGTTGTTGTATTAAAAAAAAAAAAAAAAACTAGGAAGATTTGAGCTTAAATTGTAGTACGTTTTGATCTTCAATGGAGTAATGACTCATAGACCCAGCAGGACATCAAACCTTTCTACCACAGGCACATTCTCCTACAACTATAGGTAGAAAATCTCTCTGCTAATTTTCAGTTTGGTATTGAGTATTTGTCTCACTGCAGAACTTGCAATATGGAAACACTTCCCTGTCCCTCTGATCAGCTCAGTTATTACGCACGAGGCAACTTTTCTGCAAGGCTGTCTCTTCCTGTCTTCTGTCTCAGATTTAATATGCTGTTTTCCCAGGTGACCCTCCACAAGCTGCTGCCTGGATTGGCCAGTGTATCCTCTACTTGTTGATAATGGTTTTTGAGAAGACTGTGATTAGCCTTGTCTTGCTTATCCCTGGTTGGACAAAGGTAAGCCCCCGAGCTGTATTTTTCGAGCCGCAGCTGCTGTGGCTTGTTTCTGTCAGCTTTGCCTTATTAGTGGTCATCATCATCATAGGTCTTTAGTCCTTATGACTTGTTGACATCTCTTTGTAATAATTAGCTATTACTTAAGATTGGGGAAACACGACTTTCGTAACAGTTTGGCTTTTGGTACGTTCTCTTGCTAGTCAAAAGCTAGTGGAATAAGATGCTGCTTTAATTTTCTTTTCCATCCTTGGAAGGATAAAGTGGGCTGGGCTGGCAGCTGAGCTGCTTTGGTTCTGCCAGAGGATTTCTGCATTATCTTGTCAAGTCAGTTCATGCTGGTGTTTCATGATCCCATACCTAAACTAGGGGGACTCTTAGAGATCAATTTGAAAAGAACTATCCAAGTAGTATATTGTCCTCCCCCCACACCCCAGCTGCTTCTGTATGTTAGCTCATGCAATGGTAATTGTGTTGATCATGAGTTTCTCTTTTAAAAAATAAAACTAGTAATCTGTGGCACTTTTAGGCACGTTCCTGGTGGCAGGTAGGTGTGGTGGGTATAAAAACCAAATCTGGGAGTCAATGGGTAACTCTGGTTTTGAGTGCATTTACACATAGTGCCTAGTACCTCACAGGCTGGTGTGACTTGACTGAAGAGTTATTTACAGCAATCTGGGAGCACTTATCTGTTCCTGTTCAGGGCTTGTGCTTCAAACCCAGCAGCCTACTGTCCTTGGACTTGGATGTGAACATGCTGTTCAGACGCACGCACTGCTAGATCCAGAGATACTGCTGGATTCCTCTCCACGCTTATCATGCATGGCTGCTGTCCTTATTTTGCAGCTACGCTCCAAGGAGCCAAGGGAAGTCCCACCAGTTGTTTTGATCAGTAGTTACTCTGAAAGACTAGTAGTAATTCTTTCTTGCTCTGTACAAAATCATGTGTTTGGCAGCTGGGCTAAAGGAATAGCCCACGTGGTCTTTCTGAGAGCTGGGCTAAAGTGAAGGCTGCAGGGCCCTAGCTGTAGGAGACTGCTGGTGTTAAGAAGGCAACCAGTTTGTAGCAAAGATCTCACCACAGAGCTGTTCAAATAATGCTTCTAAATGCTTTGTCCTCTGCAGCTTCAGCAGATCCTCCTGAGTTACATCCCAAACCCTCAGCTGGAGCTTGTCCTGGTGATGCTTGTTGTGCCTTTTATAGTCAATGTAAGTGATGCGTCTGCAAGCACTGGGTGGGGTGGTTTGGAAATCGTGGTGTCCCCCTCAATAGGGAGCACGTACAGAAACTGGCTTGGGGCAGCCTTGAGTAATTGAAGTGGCTGGGACAGGGTGGAGGGGAGTGGAAACAAATATACTTGTTGCCACGAATCCACAAATTTGTTGCTGCTGCCCTGCCATGGTCCTAATTCCCACTCCCTTGTCCAAGCTGCCAGGTGGCTGACTCTTCAGCTCTTTGAAGAAAGCTGGGGCTAATTAGCTGAGGGCTGCATCTCCACAGCAAGTTACATGCATGGGGATGCCCCAAAACCCTTTAAGTTCCTATAGGATGGTTTGTCGGTGGTGACCTTTGGCAATTTGTCAATCTAGTCGTTTGGCTAGACTTCAGATTGCATTATGGTAAGGCAAGGTGTTCGGGTTACCCAAAAACTATTGATCTCCTCAAAACCAGTTTGGCAAAACCTTTTGAAAGCTCAGCTTTTTTCCTGGTGCCCCGGATTCTGGGTAATCCTTGACCTGCTGCTCAGTTCCTGCTAAGATGGGAAGTCAGAAGAAGGTGTTACCATTCAGATGCCCCCTGGGCAAGGAGTGAGTTGAACTCTTTTCAACTCATACCACGAGCATTGCAGTGGATGCAGCATTGGGTTTACCTGCCTCTGCTACCAGCTGCTCTCCACCACCTCAGGCTGCGTTTCTTTATTGGAAAGCAAACTCTGGTTCTCAAAGATTTGACCAGGGACTGGTGCAGACAGAGCCAATGAACCAGGGATGGAGCTTGGTTCAATGGTTATTTCCAGGTGGAAACTTGGCCTTTTCGGGGCTTTTTTTACTCTGGGTCTTCAACAGCTGTGAAATCAATAGGATTTGTATGAGAAGAGGCCTCAGGAATTTGATTCATCCAACCCACATGGACACACTTGATGCAGGGTTAATTTAGATATTAATTTAGGTTGTTCAAGGCTGGATATCTGGAGAAAGCAAAAAGAGAAGAAATAGTTGTGACCGTGAATTACTTTGGTCTCTGTGATCTATTCATATAACTTCTTTTTCTCCAAGGCCATTATGTTCTGGGTTGTGGACAGCTTGATCATGAGGAAATATAAGCAGAAGGACACCCTGGACATCAATGGATCCATAGAAACTCCTCGGGCTAGGCGGACTGAGGAATCTCAGGTAAGACCAAGGATGTCCTGTGTCCGAGACCAAACTGCAAGCTTGTGGTGTGGTCAGTGTGCTTTACCACAACTGTGCAACATGCCATCACGTTGCCTAGACTTAGGGTGATGCTCCATGATTGTGGGTGATGAGCCTGCTAAGTCAAACTTTCCATGCATGCGGCTGAGGTCAACAGAGGGGTGTTTCCTGGAAGGATCTCTCCCTGTCTAATATGAGAAACACCATAGCCTATGAAATGGTGTTGAAATACTGCCCTAAATGATGACAGTATCTTGTGGGGTATGAGCTAGCTTTTGCAGTAACCTGTGTGACTTTGTTGGAGTGGCAGCCTGAAGCTGGTGGGTGCCTCTGTAGTGTCTCTCTCAAATTTCCCATGTTTAATTGTAATTAATCTTGGCTTAGAAGAGCTTGTTTTCCTCGCTGTAATTGGCAGCATCCTTTTTGGAGGACAAGGCCTAGCCAGGAATCCTATTTTTGTCAGCATTTGGTGTTTTTTCAGCCAGATGATGGTTCCTTAGCTGTAAGAAACTGTATTTTGTGTAGTGCGAGCTTGACACGGAAAAGTTATGGGGGGGAAGGAAATGCTGCAGTCCCAGCAGACTTCGTTCTTTTTAATGACACATGGTTCACTGGGCAGGTGATGTCTGTGCTTCTCATCGGCTTTTGGCCAGAAACCACAACCTGAGTCATTGGGTTGAATTCCCTTCCTTCCCCTGGCACCCAGACCCTGTTTCAAAGTTCTCTGTGGATGGTTGCTGATGTCCTGCAGTTTCGTGGCGAGACTCGCTGAGATAAGATAGCTCCTGGCAGTCGCAGGCTGGCTCCTGGAGTAGCTTCTGCTGAGGAATTTAGGATGAACAGAAATAGCTCTGCTCTCTGAGAGCTCTTTTATAGAGAATAGCTAGAATCAGCTCTTGTGCTGATGGGTGGGATGGCCAATTACTGGTGACATTGCAATGCACATGGAGGTAATAGTGTTTAACAGTGTGGTTGGCAGTCTGCACAGCAGTCACGGCTTCCATGGCTCAAGAGCGTAGTGGGGAAGCGGCTGCCACTCGTGGGGATGCAGTGTCAGAGGAATCCTCCCTCTGGCAGGAAGGCCAGGCAGATGTGAGCAGCTGTTGAGACAAGTGAGTCACTTCTCCTGGCCCTGCCTCCAGATAAACAGTTGTAGCTTGGCAAGGTCACTAGAAACATGCAGACAGTGTGCCCCAGGGAGTTTTGAGTGGTGTGTGTGGTGGGGGCATCCTCGAGAAATCTTTATTGTTTTGGAGAGAGGAGGGAAGAGAGGCCTGAGCTGGGCAGTACCAGTATGTCTTGATGGTTATGTATTGGAGTTGAGAACTCATACCGAGGATGTGAAGGTGGATTAACTCAGGGCATGAACTTGTCCCTGGTTATGGCACAGTCCTGGTTTCTTGGTGGTGACTGATGATCAAGAGTGGTACTTCCTTAGAAGAGCTAGATTGGAGGTCAGCTCAAAATGTAAAGCTGGTGGTAAAGCTGGTCAGCCTTACTGACTGGCTGTGCTGGTGTGTTCCTGAAGGTTTAAGATCAGTTAAAATTACACCAGCTCAGAAGCAATGGTAAGGAGGCAATATCTCTAGTTGAGGCACCAACCTCCTTTCCAGCCTTCTGAACCTAAACTTGCAGCATCCAGTCCCATAGATGGTGGCTGGTGTGGATACACAGATGGTGTTGCAGTTACTGGTCCTCTGCCTTACTCCACTGAAGTGGTGCGGCAAGTGTCTCGTGGCCTCTAGCTCAGTTTTGGATAGTCTGAAGGGAAGATACCTGTAATCTCCAGAAGCTAGGAAAGACTCTTCTGGTAGCTCAACCCAGACAGGTTGTTTCAAGTGATAGAAACAATTTCCATGGCCTGACTCCTGCAGTCAAAGGCTTCTCCCATCTTCCAAGTACTTGACTCCTTTTCTCAGACAAATTTCTGCTGAGACCTTCAATGTGCAGGTCATCTGTCCATCCTGAAACCCCCTGATCCATCACTGCAGTGGAGCTACCAAAGGGAGGGGTTTGTGCCTGGAGCAGTCTATGGGGACTGCCTTCTTTATGCTCAGACATGTTCCTGTGCCTCTGGCCCACAAATAATTTGGGCAGAGAAGGAAGATAATAAAGAAATACAGAAGTGGGTGACCTGCTTTTCCAATTCTGTGTCTTGGCACTGGGCCTTAAGGTATCAATTAATGAGAATGACAGGTAGGGTCCTGCTTCATATGTCAACTTTTTAGGCTACAAATTAAAGATCATGTTGGCTGGCTGGGTCCTACAGCTGGATTGGCTGGAATTTAGGCTCAAAAACAGAAAATGAGGGTTTGCTGGGCTCATTGCTGCTAATAACCTGTTCGAGTGGGGGAATTTCTTCCCCCTCTGCTGCCCAGCAGAGGAGGAAGGAGGGGGCTGAGAAGCTTCTGTACAGGGCAGAGCTGACTGAGGCTAATGTGTCCTGCAGTTTATCAGGGTTCATCAGGGCTGTCTAGCAGCAGGCGCCGACAGCTCCCCATCATGCCGCCTTCTTGAATTTCAACCCTCTGCCTATCTTGCCAGTAGAAGGTGTCATTATTTTCACTTGAACTAGCAGTTTGTGTTTGGAAAAGGAGGGGGAGAGAGAAAGGAGAATGGAAAGAGGCGGCTGAAGTTAACCTGTTAAAAACCCACGCTCAGTATTTTCCATAGGGATAGCAGGAAAAGTCAGCTTTGTCCTTGGCTTGGCAGACCAGCTGGGTAGCAAGAAGAAACACAGCAACCAGGAATCCTGCCACTGATATCGCTCACTGGCTCTGTGGCTGCAGTGCAGACCAAAGAACTGGCAGCTTCTTGTGGGTTTTAAGGCTCTTCTGGTGAGCCACGGATGTGATGACGGGCTCTTGCTTGTAATGGAGCAAATGCTGAACTCTCTTACACTGAAGCCCTGAAAGGGACAAACTCACTGTTATGACTGCAAGAACTTCACCATTCCTTCCACATCAGTCTTAAAGCTTTCTGTTTCAGATTTGTGCTCTGCATTGGTCTTCACACAGTTGGGATGGAAAGAGAAGTCTCAAGAGCGCCAGTCTGAATCCAGTGCTGTTCAGGCTGGGGAAACGCATTCATCTCCATGGCCCTTATTTCTGATTTGCATGTGTCCTGCCCTTGACCTGACTTTCTTTTCCCTTGCCCTTGCGAGTGCCAATAAACTTTAGATCTTATCAGTGATTTCTTTGTTTCCTCCACTCAGGAAAACAACTCAGTTTTATTAATGTTTTTTTTTTGATCTTTTTTTGAACTTGTTTCTATTTTTTTCCCAAGGGTGATGTGTTGAGTTTCTGCTCCTTTTCTGAAGGCTTACATTTCTAGAGACAAGCCTCAAAGCAAAGCTGGGTCTAATAAAAGTGGTACTTGTGAGAACCATTAGGGTGAAACTAGAGGTTAGTTTAGGTCTGGGAGGAAAGCTAATATGGGGACCTGCCTTTGGTCAGCATGGAGTTCAGCACTTATCCCAATTCCCTTCATAGGAGCTGTGACTTTTGGCAAATCCCTAGACTGAAGATGCTGATGAATCCCGATACCTATGCTGTTTGAAGTATTGAAGAATACTTCAAGAGTGACTTTGATTTCCTGGTCACTTAACTGAGCTGATTTTTAAATAGCTCAAGGTGAACTAAGGTGCCTGGTCCTTATGGGGAAGCAAAATGAAGGTGCCTCTGGAAGGAGGCTCTCCCACCTGTCAGCCCTACTGCCTCATGGGAACCTATCTAAGCTCAGATGCAGGAGGGTGGTGGGATGGTTCCTACCTCTGGACCAGGCTGGTGGAGCTTTAGGCAAACAGGTTTCCGTGGCTAGCAGGGAAATGTCCCCAGAGCTTTTGTTTCACAACCTGTGTCATAGTTCTCATCTGCCACTAAGATGGCTTAGTTATCTGAAGAGTCTGTTTGGATGGAGTACCAAACCAGTAGGCAGCCTCTCCCCCCAGACAGGAGGGGCTGGCAGAGCGCACGGGAAGCCCTGTTTCAGTAGCGTGACTCACATTGTTTTGCAAGCTGCTGGCCTCCTGGTGTGGGGAGGAATGCATGAAGTATTTGAGGACTGCTGAGTGAGACAGTAGCACATTGTCCCAGGACTGGGAAACTCTGGTCCATTCCCAGCTGCGCCAGCGACCTGCTGTGATCCTGACCTGGATGCATCTACAGGGGAAGCGCCTTGTCCAAGTTGTGCTGAAAACTTCCAAACTGGAGTTTGGCTTGAAAACCATATCTGAGGGTACCTTCCATGACTGTCATAGTGATGAGGTGCCCTCTGGTGATGAAGCTCCTTGGGGAATTGTGGAAAGGTTGCTGGGGGACTGTTGGCTCGAGCAACTTTGTGTGAGCTGTACGGTGGGCAGGTAGCAGCCTGAATGGGTCTGGATGCGCAACGTTCAGTGCCTGCTCTGTCATCCATGCTTGGCTGCAAGGGGATTTGAGTTTGCAGCTGAAACCCACAGAAATTACCGTTAGGCCCTAAAACCAGCCTGTTGCAGCCTGTCAGAGTTTGGTGAGTTTATAATGCTGTGTGTGACTAACTACTCGCCCGTTTTTCCACGTTCAACAGCATCACGACATTAATATGATAAACAGAGGAAATCTTCATGTGGAAGAGATGGAAACTTTCCAGTGTGTGTCTTGAACCAAAAAAAAAAAAATGCCTTGAGACCAATGGAGGGGGGGACAAGAGAGCTTAATCTGATCTACTGCTCCCCTTGGAGTGTCTGACGTGCTGCTGTGAAGATAACAACATCAGATGGAGAGGCTGGAGTGTGCGTGAGGGTGGGGAGGAAATCTTCCCCTGCGGCTCTTCTGCTCCTTTGAAGTCATTGACTCACTGGAGTTTTGTTTTTCCTGTTTGGTGGTTTTGTTGCTGTGGTGACTGGCTCTGTGGTGCTGCCTAAGTGCTAACAAGTGGAGGGCACGTTAATTTGCAGCTGTGCAGGGAGGTAGCCACTGATGAGACTAATTCCCCCATGCTCCTGCTTTTGCCCAAGGAATACTGGGCTCTGGGACTGGTTGAGCTGTTGGGGACACTCTGCTTGTGAAAGTCCCTTGACTTGTGCCTTTGAGCTGGAAGGCTGCTGCTGTGGGTCATGCGGAGGGAAGCTTCTTAGTGCATTGGGTCGGTCTTTGGAGCAAAGTGGGGTCAGATGGGGCTGAGGCTTGGGTGGGAGGTCTACATTGCCTTGCTGGAGGAAGCAATATCTGTGGGGACGGTTGTGGTACCTGGCCCTTGTCCCTGCGTCAGGGACATAATGATGCTATTTGGGTTCTGTGATGGGCAAGTGGAGGAGGGGGGAAGGGCTGCTGGCATTGCTCTTCTAGGGAAATAGAGGCCCTTGACTATGCTGTTAGGCTTGTGCCCCTCTGTAGAGTATTGGGTGCTGAGGTGCCAAGGACCTTGAGTTTACCAGAAATCCCATGATTCAACCAAGCTGCCGAGTACTGCTGGGCATGACACAACCTGTCCACAAGGGTTGACTGCACTTCAGCTGCGCTTAGAGGTAGCTGCTGTCAGGGGTAATGACAGTAGGGCTTCTCTTGCTCAAAAGCTGGGTTTCTGAGGGGGTAGGATGGGGTTTAGCAAACAACCCGTCAAGCCATGAATATTACTTGTGCAAACTGCTCATCCAGCCAGCCTGCTGGTTTCGGCTCTTCTGCGGTCATTGCAGCCATAGCCCGAGTAAAACCCGGCCTTTTTCCTCTTCCAGATGATGTGGCTGGAGGATGTCCCACGCGTGGCTCTGTCTGCATCCTGCAAACGCTCCGGGCCGGTGGCAGCCAGTTAGCTCAAACCAGCCTGTTGGTAGCTTCAAGTCTGAAGTTAGCTACTGAGAGCGTAGGTGTTCCTGGAGGCAATGGGCAGCCTTTTGATCGTGCAGCAAAGCTGTGGGCTTTCTTACCTGGAGAGGTACCAGCGAGAGGTGTCAGTGCTCTATTTTGGCTCCCACAATTCAGACTGAGCCAGGAGCTGCTGTGCCAGGTAGAAATAAGATGCTACCAGGCTAGGACACCACTCCTGAGCTTGCTGGCCATGGCTGAAGCTAACTCTGTAGCTCTTCTTGCTCTCCTGGCTGAGCTCTGGAGGTAGCAAGTAGCTGGGGGCCTGGGAAAAGGTCTACAGTGGTACAGCTGTCTGCAAAATATGTGGCCTAGTCTTTGTACATCTCCACTAAGGCTGCAGCCTGGCCTAAACATGCATGTCTCTGAGTCCTGTTCCATTGTGAACAGAGCTTTTATCTGTCTGGTCTGTTCTCGAGGGTGGGGGTGAGGGTAGGATACCAAATCATCATGGTTTCTGTGCCCAAACCTGTCTGGCTGTTGTTGGAGAGATGGTCAAAGTGACCTTGAGACATTTCCCATCTGCCAGAGAGGATTCTATCTTGCAGCAGACCCCTCTAGGGTCTAGCTTGACCCCTTCAGCAAGCAGTATGAAGAAGAGCTGAGAACTTTCACTCCATCAGCATCTGTCTGTTCTCCTTTCTAGGTGTTACTCTCTCCAGACATGGATTTTGATCAGTCTGAAAGCGACCAGGATATTTCGGGACTCCAGGGAACGAACCAGAAGATGAAGCAGCCCAGCTATCAAGTGGTCATCTGACAACACTGGGACAAGGGAGGTGGAGGGAGGGAAGCAGCACTGTGATCCTTGAGCTGGCTGAGGAAGGGCAGGGTGGGGGAATGCTGGTTGATCCCTGCGGATCTGCAGAGATCCTTTTGCCTGCCTCATCTAGACCTGTCCTTCTGCAGTTGTCTCTTCGGGGTGGTGTCTGTGCATCCTGTACAGGCTTTGAGCAGTATCTGCTTTACCTGTCTGACCGTAACCTGTACACATGCAGGCACGGTGAGGTTAGGGCTATGGGTATGTGCTTCCCCTGGCTGGCCAGCTGGGTGTAACTTTTTGTCAGGGCTAGAGACTGAAATCAAAAGATTGTCTGCTTTTTTTTTTATGGGGGGAAAAAAAAATAGATCTATCCCATACTACCTGAAATGTGACACTTTTATATTCACAATACTCAAAGGAATGAGTTTGCAATACCTATTTAAATGTCTCAAATTGGGAAGATTGTCTCAGTGGATCTGATGCTTTTTACTGTTTTATAGAGAATGCAATAAATATTTGACTTAAAACTGCCTCATAATTGGAATGCTTCCATGTGCTTGATGTTTTGCAAGACCCTAACGCTGTAAAGGGGAGGAAGGGAATCTGCTGAAATCTTTCCTGACCAGTTCCTCACAGGGCAGGTGGCCTTTCTGTAGCAGGGCCATCCTAGTAAACCTACAGAAGAAGAGCTGAGCCACAGTGCTGAGTTTCTGTAGATGGGTTGTATGAGCCACTTCAGCGCAAAGACGTGATGCTGCAGCCTCAGCCTGTGCTGACTCCAGACCAGAACAGACTCAGAGATCAATCCCAGTTGCCACCTCACAGGTGAGTGTTTACTGGGAACTGAAGTTGACTACTTTCCTTTTACCTAGTTTAAAGTAAACATATAAAATCTCTGCAGGACCTGATTCAAAAACTAGATCTGAAGAGTCAACTGAAGCCCCATTAACCAGCCCTGATGTTCTGGGGGTGTGGCCTCAGGTAGGACTGTTGTAGGAGAAGACCCCTGGGTCATCCCAGATCCTGGCTCCAAGCGTGAGGTGCAGTGCTTTGCCCTTGCTCTCTTGTTAACACACTGTATTCATCTATAAACA
This sequence comes from Ibidorhyncha struthersii, assembly GCA_013398815.1. Taxonomy (NCBI): domain Eukaryota; kingdom Metazoa; phylum Chordata; class Aves; order Charadriiformes; family Charadriidae; genus Ibidorhyncha; species Ibidorhyncha struthersii. The sequence continues at coordinate 207,365 of VZSZ01009493.1, read as the reverse complement.
CACAAAAATGCAAAACACTTTGCAGCTCTCCCAGGGAGAGAGAGAGCACAGAGCAGCTGCATAATGCGCTCCCAGACTGGGTGCAGACACACAGCTGTGATGAGACCCATACCGAGTCCAAATGGTGGACAGTCCTCAGAGCAGGTCCTGATCCAGCATCCTCTGAACTGAACCAATAGACCCAGCCAAGCCATAGACAGGCTTTGCTTATTGCAAAGCCCAAGAAGCCTTGGGCGGGAATCATCTTTTATTTTCCCTCCCTCCCTCCCTTGTATTTTCCCAAGAAAACACTCCTTATTAGGGAGTAGAAAATAAAAGATTTGGTTTTTTGAACTTGGATGGATTTTGACTTCTAAAAGCTGAGCTGAGAGCATATAAAGATATTTTGGTTTTGTGGGGTTTTTTGGTGTTGGGTTTGGGTTTTTTTCCAAACTTCAAAGTAGTTTAGAAGCACTAGATGCAACTCAAAGGCTTGCATGCCCCTTAGTGAACTAGATGTGCCTGGCTACACTTGCAGCTGTGCAGCATTATACTGTATTTCTGGAAATTAAGTCCCCCCTTTTTTTTTTTTCCTTCCTTACTTAATGACGGGTGAAAATGTTAGTTGTGCTGGCACATCAAATGGCTTTTGGAACACATGGCACACAGCTCTCTCAATAGATCATTTGTATTGCTTAGTGAAATTGATTTCACAACATAACTTTTGCTTGTCTGGAGGAGTCCTGTGCTGGTAAGGACTGGAATAACTCCTGTGCTGTTTAAGGTCCTGACTGAAAATAGATTAAAACAGCTGTCCTATTAGAAACTTGCTCCCTGTTTCGAGGTGTGTTGGGATTTGGGGATTTGTTCTTGCTATAGGGCTGCACAGCGCAATGCTGCGGTATGTGAAGAGTGCAAATTCTGCCACAGCAAAATCCTTGTCCTAAAATGGAAGGGGAGTGACATGATCTTTGTCTTAACCCTTAGTTGAGGCTGGCTGAAAAGGCTCGCAGTAGGCAATAGCAGGGCAAGTGTGACATGGGGGAAGGCTGTCCCTCTCAAGCTTTGTGTAGCCAGTGCTGTTTCAGCATCCCTAAATTCAGGAGTCTTGTTCTCTCCTCTGAAACAGTGGTGTACAGTTGTTTCCGTTGCGCTTCGAACTGATTGCTCAGCCCTCATTCCTGAGCTGTATGAGTAGCTTACAATCTTTAACCGTATCACTGCAAAACAAAGTGCTCCGTGATGCTCTCAGCGATGAGAACAGATGAGTGCCTGTACATGCAGTTGTTTCAGCGCACCTCCTGGGATCTCTCTATGCTACAGCAAAGGACTGTGAGGACCAAGCATGGACACATTCTTCTCCTGAGAGAGGGAAGTGTTGTGATGCTCCCTTTGTAGATGGGGAAAGCTGAAGTTTACGGTATGTGACCTGCCTTTGCTCTTACTGCTCTCGGGGCAGTGGGAGCACAAACTGATTTCACGTGTTCTATGCTGTTGTGTTTAAAGGCTGGATCAGTCTTCTCTATGTGGTTACATTTTCAGTTTAATATGGGAGTAGACCCCTAGGGTCTGTTCCTGTAACACACTTCTTGCTTCCTACCAAGCATATAGAGACTGAAGAACATCATTGATGTTTAATTTTCTGCTGAAATTACTTTGGTTCCCCACTTATTGTTATCTTGTGAGTGATTCTTTCAGTCATCTGGTAATATGAGCTTGTCCAGTAGCATAAAACATACATAACCTCAGTTTCAAAGCTCGTTTTATCTTTGCTGAATGAAAGCTTCACTGCAGTGTTCACTGTAAAATATTTATTGTGAAATGGATAACTGGAGCCTTAACGAGAACTTGAGTATATTGCTCCAGGTGCCTCACATGGCTGGGAAGCTGGACTTGATCATTGTTCTTTTCAGGCCCTGAAAGAAATATGTTTCCTTGGCTGGAGGAGGAGGAAGTGGAGTAATGATGCACCTGAAGCATTGGCAATATGTGTGTGTGCATATATATACACACATATCTATATACAGGAGAGGTGAGACGAAAGGAGAGCCTAAGCCAATCGCTCCCCTTAGCAATACATTTGAACAGCAAAATGTGGGAGGAGAGTGAACATTTCAAAGAAATCCCTTCTCATTACTGAGGACAGTATGAAGAAAACAGCTGCTGAACTCTGGGCTGTCTAGAAGATCACTGCCACTATCCTGTTCACCCCGTGCTAGTGAAATGGGAGGTTATTTGGAAATGGGCTGGATGATCTTCCCACTGTTTTCATGGGTGGAGAAGTCAACTTCACAGATGCTCTTTCTCATCTCATTTCTGGCCCATGAGCACGCTGCAGAGCATTAACCCCTTTGGTTATTGCATGCTCAGGACTGTGCTGAAGGTCTTGCCTTCGGTTCTCCCTTGCAGAAGAGCTATTTCTCAAGATAGCTGGGCCCAACTTGGTAGTTTTTTCTTTATGTTTTGTTCCAAAGCATGAGCCTTGGCATGAGTTTTGCACTAACTGAGCTCTCTGTAAGGATCTTCCACAGTGCAATTAAATCTACGTGGTCACTTCGGGCTGTTTCCCTCTTCCCCATAGCACATGATGTGAATAAGCAACCACGCTTGCTACCTGCTCTGCTGCCACAGTGCTAGCAGTGCTAACTAGATGATCAAGCAACTGGAAAATCACCATCCCCACCCCCAGCAGCTGGAGCTCCTACAGCAATTATATGATTTAATTGTTAAATACGGAAAAAAATCAGTCCGGGTTGAACCTATTTCTGTAGGTCTCTGGCAACTCTGTTTTCTCCTAACACATGGATATCATTTAGCTCCTGGAGATGCTTCCACGCCCACCCTCCTTCCTTTCAGTTCTGTAAAGGCAGAGTATACATGAGCTCAATTTGGCCTTGCCATGTAAATGTGTTTGTGGTTGTCAAAGTCCTCTTTGGCCAAGTTTTCTACTAAGCAAACTCCCCTGCGGCTGATCTATAGCATTATTGAGCGATGCCTCGCTTTAAAATAGACCACAGCCTTGCAGTTTGGGTTTGGAGGTTTCTTTGCAGAGCAGCACCACCTGCAGTGGGGGTGGCTGGCGAACCCTCCTGTAGCCTCCTGCTGCCAAATTCCTGCTGTGTACAAATTCCTGCAGTGTAAGGAAGGCAATGGAGCCAGAGGAAATTGGGATGAAAAATTTTTGACAATTTGGAGTAAATAAAGACTCCCCCTTGACTGGAAAAGCAGCTAGAAATGTCTACTCTGCTTTGTAGGATCATAAACTATTGTGGCTGCTCTTTCATCATCCTTTAGAGAATTTAAATCTCTGCTAAGCAGAAGTGATGCTCTGCTCAAGGAGGTGGCAAGTCTATTGGAAGCTCATGGTGGAACTCTTGTTTCTCTCTGAGGGAGTCAAGGCTCAAGAACTCACTAAACCTGCAATGTTATTTAAATGAGATGCTTCACGGAATGGGAGCTTACACCCTTCCTGTTGCTGCTGAAGACTGGAGGTGCTTTTTAAGCATGCAGCCTGTGCACTGAGACAGCAATAAACCATATGAAGGATTTCACCACTGTTTTAAGGGTCCATCGTGGTTCAGGGAACCTCATGCTTAGTAGCAAATCCAGACCTCATCCAATAACCAAGAAAGCAATACCCTCTTGTCACCTGTTGATTTAAGGTTTTGATTTCTTTGTTACCTCTTTGATGCTTATGGGTCACTGCAGATGAATATCCACCCACCTCTCCTCTCACTGTCTTTCCCCAGGGACCATGGTTGGAGCAGGTGCTCCAAATCACTTCTTTATAAAGCCAATCACCCAAGGTTGCCTCTCTAGATAGGCACTGTGCTGTATGATCTGTGCCTCTCACTGGGTGACTCACCTGCCCCTGGGTGTATTGCACAGATCCCTGCATGGGTTTATTTTAAGGCCAGCAGCTCTCTGCACTGTTCAGTATGAGTGCTGGACCATTTCTCCCTCCCTTCCCCCTGGGAGAGCACCAATCACACCTTTAACCATGTCCTCAACTCTTACCCCCCTCCCCAACCTCCTTGTCTTCAGGAATTTGATCAACAACATTCATCTAGCATGAAAGAGAGACAGCTGATTTCCAAGGGCAAAAAGCCTTGGTTTCTTTGGCACCAAAAAGTAAAGAAATATTCATAAGTTGCCTAGCACTAGAGGCTTCAGAAGGGAACCGCTGTCACACATGCTGCTGTAATGCACTGCTATGATCGGTCTTAAAGGCTGCTAATTGTCCCAAAGCTGGTCCCTGTGTCGAAAGGATGAGAAGCCAAATAGTCTTTATAGCTCCCATCAATCAGTTTGTCTGCATTGTTTTTGGCAAACCAGCAGTCAACTTCCTGCTGGCCGTTGTAGATCCTCCTCTGCTTCCACACAACAGGAACGAGCCGTCCCTTCACTTTCAGGGTATTCGTAGGGTTTGGCTTTAATGCTTCAGTTTGATTCTGACCAACCTGCTGATGACTTGTGTTTAGAGATTCCTGAAGAAGTTTAACTTCATGGTTCAAGAACTGACCTGCAAGGCAAGATAAAACAGAGGCCATGACCGGCTGTTTTGTGCTTGTTTATAAGTTGTAGGGTTTTTTTAATAGGCTGTGTTTTGAGGATTCTTGGCATATGGAGTTGTAAAGGGCTTCTCTGCAACAGCAGGATGAATCTAGGTCCTGCAATTCTTTTTTTAAATCTCACAAACATAGAGATAGAGATTAGAATGAAACCCTATTTCTTTTTTCACTCATCAAGATACATTGGATGAGCTGAAGAGCTTTTTGAGTTGCTAGTAGCAAGTTCCCTTCTGTGGGATGTGGTTGCTAGAGGATAATATAACGCATACAAAGCCCATCAGCAAGCAGAAAGAAGATCTAGGTTTGATGCTCCAAGATGTCTTCCCTTGTCTTCTTGGGGGCAAGCTCTTTTTGGCCAAACCCAAGTGTAGATTTAGGGGTTGGCACATGCAAGAAGCCTGAATCCAAAACTCCATGCCTGAAGGATCATTTCCTGCTTAACCAAGGGGTACCTAAATGTCACAGAAACTATGGCTTCAGTCTTAGAGTTCTATACCTGTACACAGCCATAAACATCACTGTTTCTCATTGGCTGAAAGAACCCAACCATCTAGACATTCTCCGAGGCTTCCTAAAGCCTAATTGCTCTCAAAATATGGGGACAGCTCTTCTTTCACTTCACATTTGAAAGAAAGGGGCCACAAAAAGTACTAATGTTTCTTGATCTTAATCAGCTCAGTCCTGCAAAAACAGACCCTTTGGACATGTGCAAGTGCCGTACTTGAAGGCCAAGCCACTAATCTCTGTCAATGTGCTAGCTCTGTGACTAGAGCTTTGAGAATCTGCAAGACCTCACTACCTAGAGTCAGACTCTACTTTGCCACGTCCCTGAGAGCACATTAGCAGCTGAGCTGTTCTGAATTAGGACTACTGTTAGAGAATCTTATTGGAGCCTTATTCAGGGTTCTTGTGCAATATTTCGGTTTTGGCTCCGTATTGGAAACATCAGGCATGTGTATTCTAATGATAACTGTATTGAAGAATCATAAAACAAGTGGAAATGTGAAAAGCAGACACAGCCACATAGCGGGGATATTGGGAGATAGCTCACACAGAAAAAGATGAGAGAGGAGTTGGGGATGCTAACGATGGAGAAGTTGTTTGGGAGTGGAAGTAAGTGCCTCGTCTGAGAACTTAATCCCCATGTGCCTTGTTTGTTACCTCCTGCCTCCATCCTTTAAAACTGTTTGGAAGGATCACTTTTCTCTGGCTTACAGCTTTGAATCTGAGAACCCGTTACCTACCCAGCAGCCCGTGGGAGTCGGAAGAGAGGCCTTTACTGTTGGAGATGTAGAACCCCAGGTGATCCCTCTGATATGGGGCTGGCTTCTTGTAATGGTGGATGAGGATGACAAAGCTGATTGTGTGTCGTATGGTCACAGTGATGTTGGAATTGGCAGAGATGGACACCTCAAGGCTGCTGCTCCGCACAACGGCACTCCGATCGCAGGACAGAAGAAGTCTTTCCCCATCGTCCAGGATGACTCTTTTGGGTGTGATCTCTAGGTAAGATCTCTCTGGCTTATTGCTGAGGATAGTGATGGTGCTGAAGTAAGTCCGATGCTTCTTGTGGCCGTTGGGTGGTGCAGGAGCTCCAATTAGTTGCCCATTCACAGTTACACCTTGCAGGAAAATAATCAATAAATGAAAGCTGGAACCAAGAATAGGTCTATCATCTAAAATATATGTGCCTTGTTCCTGAGGACATGCAGATTCACCACCTCATGCTCAATTATTTCAACTACCAGTATTCAAAGCAGTATGGGCAGTCTATTATAAATTGATTACCTTGTACAGAGCACCTAGATTTACCCAAGCTCAGAAATACTGGCCTTCCCTGGAGACGCGTGCCACCAGCCCCATTACGCCTAATATCATTGTGTACACAGTGCTACAAGATAGGATCAGCTGCTCCTCAACACAGCCACTTCCTAAGCTCCATCCAACCTTAGACCTACCTATCACCAAGACAATGATGTGCAGGGGGTTTGAGTCACCTAAGACAATTATTTATCTTCCTGACTGCTGACCAACCGTAGCATGGTTTACCTTGACCACCTATTTGTTGATGCATAACTCACCTGGGCAAACATACCAGGTCTTGGAGGACTAAGAAAAGCTGCTGGCAGGCTTGCTTTTCCTCATATCACCAACTGGCATAGGGACTGAACTTCTAGGAAGAGGACCTGGGTGTATCTGAATGCTGCTGTTTCAGAGTATCTCAGGGTAGTAGCCAGTTGGAGTTTGATGTCCCGCTCTACCTGACTCCTAAGACAACTAGCCTGGGGAAGCCACAGAGGAAGGGGTACTACCTTGGCCAACATGCTAAAGACTGAGCAGGACCGGTAGTGAAGTGCTAAACCTCCTCAGGTAGCAGTGTAAGAAATTCAGGTTCTCTCTGTATCCCTGCAGAATAGGACCCTGAACCCTGCACTCGAATTAGGTTATTTTCAGCTTCACCAGTCCTGCGCTTCCATCTTTCCTTAGGTTTTCCCCAAAAGAACCACTTTTGAGGAGTCTAAGGTGCAAATCTCACTGAGTCAGCTGAAGCCTATATGTCCACGGTAAGATTTCCAATCATTTTAATGATTTTCGTGAGTTTCTGTCCTTAAGACAATGTCTTACTTCCCACAGGTCTCTGAACAGCTACTAGGCAGTAACAATAAAGGAGGGGGCTTGTGGCTAACCCAAGCTAAACCCAAGCCATCGACACTGAGATCAAACATCTCCATATCCCACCATTGCTGAGAGAATCTTTCATTTCTGTCTTTATAGACTCAACTTGCTAGTGCTACAGGGTCTGTTTTTCTCAAGCTCGTTCCACATTTGAGCCACAGAATCACTCAAGCAGCAGCACAAACGCAGTCTGTGAAAGAGGTTTAAGGGAAACATTGCCAAGAGCTGGACCTTATTCACTAAGGCAGGCGTGAACACAGAAATACGGAGGCGAGACCGCTGCAACACAGAACAGAATTCTTGTAAGTTTATAGTAGGGTTGTTTATATTCTTTGTAAAACAAGTCTGTGTATTGTCTCTGGTTTTGACACCCCTTCCTCCCACCATTTCTCTGCTGAGGACATAATCCGCTTATTAGCTGCCCTGCTTAGAATTCCAGATCAGATCAGACCACAGTTTAGGCCCCTGGAGATCTGACTGGCTTGGGCAAAGCAGATCCTGAAATGTGTGGGTTTTCTCAAGGCTGTCATGACTCAGTAACCAGTTTGGTGGTCCCTTCACTGAAACAGCCTCAGAGCTGTTGGTTAGCCTGTTTGGATACTTTGCTCTGTCCTGAAGCAAACAGCACTGGAAGGAAAGAGTGAAGTTCCAATAACAATCTTGGCGAGTCCAAATCTTTTATTTGCGTGTTGTGACTTTATAACTAGAGGGCTGATGAAGTTGCACCACCAGAGAAATGCACTGTCTCTGCAGCAGAAAGCTGAAGCCCCTGTGTAGTCTCTTGGCACGGAGGTGGCTGCATGGTTTATGCAAACGCTACATGTAGTATGCAAAATGCCCGTGGCCATTCGGTCACCTGTGGCTCTTGTAGCACTGGTCAAGTGCAACCTCCAGACCATACTGGATCATCAGGAGCTGAGCTCTCCAATCTAGCTGGACTGGAGGGGTGCAACATGGTCCTCATGCACCCAAGTGTGTCTCTTGGCTGTTTACATGTAATTGCCCCTCCCTTGATTCCAGTCAAGGAAGACCAGAACTAGGGAAAATTTGCATACACATAAAGGCCATTTCTCTCTATGGTTAGGTCTAATCTGTTGCCAGACTCTTCTGTAGATGAATTGTGTACGTAACAGTGGCCAGGCCTCCTCATTGCTTAGGTTTGCTGTAGATTTACCCATAAGCTATGATAAAGTTGGAAGTCAGTAAGTGCAAGTGAACAGTTTACCTCTCCTTCTAATCCAGGTGATTAGATATGTAAAACTGGTGTGCACCAATTTTCCATTCCCTGGCCAGAAAAGCAACTTTTTCTTATTTTCTGCCACTTTCTTGCCTATGAAGCACCTTGGTGCTTAGTCTTACAGCTAGAGAGCTGGCCTTGCACTTTAGCTTTCCACCACAAGCAACTGCTTTGTTTGGCTGCTCACCAGATTCCTTATGATCAGAGACCAGTCGGAGAATGTCCCCTGGTTCTCCGTCAATATTGAAGCAAACAGAGAACTTGCTGGAAGGAAAATCAATGACAAAGTGAGGGTCTCCATCCGCTGAGAAGACATGGAAAAAGAGACAAATGTGAGAGACTTACACAAAATTGCAGTGTCCAAGAATGCACCAAAACTGCCTTTCAAAATGTGTTTGGCCCTGTTTTTCCTAATACTTCCTGGTTTGTTGTTTTTAGAGGGTCAGATGGGGTTTGCCAGGAAATGCCATGTTTTGCTTTGTTTTTCACAAAGATTATTTTGTTTTGTTTTGTTTTTCTCACAGAAGAGGTTGAGTTTTCAATGAAAACTCAAAACCCAAAGCAGTCCAAGTGAAAATCAGGATATTTTCTTCCTGGAATATCATTTCGGTGATTTATGGGAATTGTCATGCAGGTATTTTATACTCCTCCATCATTGGGAGGCTACATCCCTCAAAGCACACAAAAATGTATCCTCTAACCAAGTACTGCTGTGTGGGCACCCTCTCACGCTGAACCTTCCTGGTTCTCAATATCAGATTGAAGGAGTTAACAGCAGATTTTAAACAATCCCATGATCTTTATTTTTCAACAATCCTTCACCTATCATCAACTACCCGCTAGGTCAGTCGGTAGAGTATCTGTTGTTCATCTCAGTGGCCAGACTGGCACAAACCATGACATTGTTATTAATAAGAAGATCAGCTAAAACCCTAATCTGTAAGGTAAATTTGACCTTATCCAGTAAAATTCAAATCTAAATTCTTGACCTGGGCTTATTCTTCAATGTTTAATGTATGAAAAGAATATTAAGTAGAGGTGCAGAACCAACAGGGAAATAGCAAAACACTGTCAAATTTTCTTTTTTTTTTTCCTTCGACAACACTTTCTATCTTTCAGCAACTTTAATTTATAAAATGTTTTTTGACTAGTTCTAGTACTAAAAGAACATGCTTCCTCTTCTCCCCTAATGTACAGCAGTCTCAAACATGAGGATCAAGTGTTGTAGATCATCTGCCTTGCTATGTTTCCTCACACTTCTTATTACTGATCCTCTCTGTATTTTGGTTTTGTTTTCATTTTCCTCCCTACGCTGCAGGTCTAGTATATAGGATTTTGGCTGATCCATCAGGATGGTTATACCACAGTGGCATGCAACTGAGGTTTCCATAAATTAACCACTATAATTTTGGATTATTAAAGGCATGAAAACAGGCACTGACCTGAAGTTTTGGAGATTTTAATTCTTTGTTTATCTTGCCGTCTGTGTATACCTAAAAGTGTGAAGGAAGGCTGTTACAAATACTTATTGAGCAGCAGGAATAGCCATAGTATAATAATATTCCCAAAATATTATTCAGCAAGATTATGGGACATATTCCTGCAGCTTCTTTATGCTTCATTTAGAATACCAATTTTTCTTCAATAGTTTCTACAGAGTGTAAGTGCTTCCAAGGGGCAAGTCAGGTGCCTAAAAAGTTTGCTCGAGGTCACCTAGCCCGCAATTAGCAAAATCAATATGATCTCAGCTTTCTGTTTACCACCCCTCAGTTCACAGGCTAGATCATCCCTGTTGCCAAAGTCAGCCATGAGACATTACTGACGCAAAAAGATTTCTTACCAGTACACAGTTATTTTTCCCTCATACCTGGTGGTGCCTTATGTCCCTGCAAGCTCTGCAACTTCTCACCAATGCCATCAGTGGAAGGGCTGATAAGCTCCTCTTGAGGTGGTTCTGAATAGATCCCAGCCTCTTTCATCTTCAGAATGGTGACGGGAGTAACAAAATTGTAAGTCAGAGCCATTGACTTGGCTTTCTCCGTCAAATAGTCTTTTTCCTGATTGTCATCACTCTTCAGACGGGAGTTAAGCAATTCCTTGATGGTGAGGTAACTCCATGCCCTCTCAATGTAATTTTTGTCACCTTTGCCATCTTCCAGGCCAGGGACACCTCTGATGTCATTCCTGCTTGGTAGGTCAATAGCCACATCTGTTTTGAGGAGGATGTACTTTTTAGAGTTGCTAGCGGTCACCTCCACATGGAGGCTATCTGAGGTACGATTGATGAGTTTGCCAGCTATTATAATTTCAGAGCCGTTGAAGTAGTTAGGGAAGAAGTTCTGGGTGACTTGCTCCACGTTGTCTTCAGGGTAATCAACACGGATGTCAGAAAGAAGGGGTGTTCCTATTTCATCATAGAACCTAAACAAAGACACATTTCTCACCATTCGTACTGTTCATCCAAGTGTATGCACACACTCTTGCACTTATACATGGCCAAGGATACAGTCAGGCTATCTAATATGGCTCCTAAGACATTCAGGAGCAGTTAGAGCTACCAGGCCCCAAATTTAACTATGACATCTGCTGTAACTGGGTCTAGAGAGACAGGGGAGTCTCTACCCTTACAGATTTTCAAAACTTGAGCGGACAAGGCCCTGAGAAACCTCACCTATATTTGAAGTCAGCTCTTCTCTCAGCAGAAGGCTGGATTACATGACCTCCAGAGGCCCCTCTCAACCTGAATATTCCCTGCTTCATTTTAGTTTTCAGTGTTTCTTAGGAATTGAAACAGAGTCTCTTGTATTTTCAGAAGCATTCCAGCATGGTCTGGTAGTCACCTACCTTCCACTACAATTCAAGAGCTCTGCAAGGAGATATTTGTGACCACTTAACTTTGTTTAAGAGGGCCTGTCCATCAAATGTAAATTCTTGGCTTCTCAGGCTCACAGAAACCACCCTTGTTATTTCAAAATGTACTTTGAAAAGATGCTGTTACCCACAGTTTTCTAGTGGTATTATGCATGGTATTCCAGAGCCAGGAGCTGTAAGATCAAGATGCTAGGCTCCCCAGAGTTGGAGAGTATCTGAACCAAAGCTTCTGTATCACTGGAAGAGCACTAAATAATGCGGTTTGGGATGGACAGTGTGGGACAGGCAGGATCATGGTTTTCTGAGGGTCAGAGGAGAAAGAAAATCAAGAAGGAATCTCACTATGGCCCCAGAAATGAGGACATTTCCAAGGAATGGCGGAATCCGAACTACTAAATACTGGAGGACTGATAGAAGAGAACTCACTGCTACCTTATTGATGACTTTCTGTTGGAGCAAGCAAGGACTTCTGTGGAACCAGAGAGCTTAACCCTATAATGCTTTATTAACATGACCTATCATACTTCTGAGAATACTTTGCACTGGACAGGTCAGAAAGCCTTTACGCGGGGTCAAGGCCTAAATTTAGAGTACTGTGCTTTCCCTGCAGCAATGTGTTTTTGATAGGTCTTCCCAAGCTGCTCCAAGAATGCCACATTTCCCATTTAAATGCCAGACTTTTCATCTCTTGGCAAGTCAATTTTGTAAATAAACAAAGAACTGGCCTCAGCCCTTTTTTTAGTTTAGGCTGCATTTATTTTTCACATCTGCTTAAACAGATTGTCTGGAAGTCACATTTTCTGTTTTATTCTCTCTCCAAGGAAACACAAAGCCTGAATTTGTTGGCTTTATTTTAAAGTCTCACTGAGCACTCACTGTCTTTGATGCAGAGACCTTGATGCATTTTAAAATACGAGTTAATTGAACCTGAGAACTTTCTGTGAAACAACTCCTGGGGTATAACAGATAGCGGAGTGAGGGATACAACCTGTCTTATAGTACAATGCAAGGAAGTATCTGTGTAAAAATTCAACTCACCGACTACAAAAATCAGAAATTACATTGGCACCCATGTAGATTTTTCCCTCCAACAGTGATTTGAATTGGCCTCCAGCAAGCGATGGTGCCTTTCCGTATAAATTTGGCACCAGATGCCAAACGGCTTTGCTATCACCGGGCTTGATAAACAGTGAGCTGTTTATCAGATAGAGGTGTTTGAACAAGTACTTGCAGTGCTGGGTTCCTGCAGCCCAGTCAATCAGCACATCCGCCATTTGCCAGGGAATTCCACTTGCTATCCAAAACGCATGTTCTGAGAAGGAAATTACATGGGCAGAGTGGCAGATGGATCTACAAAATCCAGTTTAAAAGGAAGACAGTCTTGTCCACGCATAACCACCACAGAAAGAAAAGCTGTAGTGGAAGGTGTGTGGTCTCATTGCTCCAGATGAATTGGACACTAGCTAGGTGAGAGGTCTCTCCTCAATGACTGTCTCTTTTTGGTTTCTGAGGTTCAGGACACTAATATTTTGGGAGTGAAAGCCAAACATTTTTGCCTGGAAGTACTGACACACCACCTGATGTTTTAGACAGAGCTGTGGTTCAGATATCATTTTGCTGTTCCTCACTACGGTCTCCTCTTGGACTACAGTTCCCTGAGCACAGAAAAGGAATATAATCTCTGGTCCTAGTGAGTGATGAGGATTACAAAAAACTTGTTAGGAGTCTGGGTCACAAAGAATGAGGGAATGAAGCGACTACATGATCATCCCAGGAATGACCCTTGTGTATTTTTCAAAGCTGAATATTTTGGAGTTTGGGCATAAGGTTATCTTTTTCAAAAAATAAAGAAATAATTCTCTGCCCCAACCTGGGGTCTCCATTCCTGACCCCTCCATGCTGTTTATGTTGTCAATGCGAAGTGAGCAATGCACCCTTTCCTCCCTCTGTCCACCTGTGGAGAGGTGGCACTCATGCCTCCCATCTCTCCAGGTTTACATGCCCAAAACAATGATCTGAATTAGGGAAAAAAATGCCTTGTTCTGAGGGGCTGGGAAGCTCCAGTAGGAAGGAGACAATTTCTGGGTAGGCATCCTCAGTATCTGAGCATACTCTGCCTCTCTCAACCAGAGCTGAGCCTCAGAGAAATTCCCATCTCTTGCAATATCTCCTTAGAGGATTTTCCTTCCCCAAACCCTTGCCCAGAGAACCGGACGCAGATATAAGCCCAGGAAAAGCAGAACAAACCCTTTGAGGTGGCTGGCTGCATCCTCATCCTCCTGGAAATGCCTCGTCATGCCACAGTTCTCCAGTGCCATCCTCTCCAGCAGCTTCTGGTCCACATCATTGCCAATGCCAATGGTGAAGAGGCAAAATTTATCACGGATGGCATCCTTGGTGTTGCTGAGGATTTTGGATGACTGTGTTTCCCCAACAGTCGGCCTCCCATCCGTGAGGAAGATGATCAGAGAGACAGTCCTGGCATCGATGTCATTCTGAGCAATGTAATCATTTAACAGCTTTGCACCAGTCTGGAGAGCACCATTAATATTAGTCCCTGGGAAGGTACCAAAATTATTAGCTCATTTCTCTTTCTAAGAGTGGTAAAAACAATTTCCCTAAGTTCCCGTTAGTACAATGACAGCATCTCTGTTCATTAGGATGTTCCTTTTCTCTACGTGAGGTTGCACTAACCCTTTAACTCAATCCAGCTCTGCTACTCAGCACCAGTTTGGCATAGGTGTTTATAGTCTTATGAATTGCAGTTTATTATGTGAAATTGCTGTATCCTTGAATGTTTCAATGTACAATAGACGGTCATGGTAAGCAGAGTCATAGCACATACCACATCCTGCTGATACATACGAAAACAGTTAAACTTAATTAGAGACTCTCCCAGATGGTATCTGAACTAGGAGAACAAGTTCTGAGCATTTTGTCTGAAGGGCACAAGATTTGAAGAGAGGAAAAAAGCCTTCTAATGGGAAAACAAGTGGTTGGGTTTGTTCTTCAAACCCCAGGGGTTAACAAAGTTTAAAGGGAAGAGAAATAGCTCTGTTAGCTGAGGAGTGTGTTTTCACAAAACTGGCTAGTGAAGAATGGAGCTGCCTGAAGCAGGGATAGAGGGACAAAACAGAAAATAAATGAGGGAATAGATGTACTTTAGAAGAATAGCCATGAAAATTATTCAAACCTACGACATGTTCAGAAAAAAGAAAGCAGGAAAAGGAGTACAGGTAGCTACTTGGACTGTGTATTTTTTGTGCTAGTCAAAGCAAAAAAGGGATTGGTTGTGAAACATTTGCAAGATTAGCATATCTGTGGAAAAGACAGCTCTCAGAAAAAAAAGGCAGATGAAATGTGTTGAGCCATACACAACAGACTCCTCCTAGGGGTCCAGAAAGGGATATCTAGGGAGGTTATCAGCAAGGATGGACTAGCAGGTCTGACCATGCATCATGTACCTACAAACTTCGCATGCACGGCTCCAGTGACTGCTGCAAGATGAAGAACAGGAAAGGGGCTAAGGCTTCTGAAAAGTCCTCAAAATCCAGACCGTTTTATTGCAAAATGGTTTTGAAACAAAACCCTGCACCTAAATATCGTAATACCCTCTCAGTCTCCAACCAGATCCAAAATTTCAGAAATAATTTTTTCCCCAGAAACAAAAGAAAACCATCCCATGCAACAGATTGCGTCATTTCAAACCCAGCCGCGTCACAGAGTTACCAAGTACTGAAAATTGCTTTTTGCCACGCGCACAAATATGTAACAATAGTATTTTTTCCCCATTTCTCTGGTGTGGGGGTACGACACAACAGTGTAAGCACAGCACATTCTTCACGTGTGTGTGATCTGTGAGCCTGAGCACATTCGCGTTCACTGGAAGATACTCAAGCAACAGCAACTTTATAAGGAAAATGCAGAGTTAGCCAAAACTGAAGTACTGCTAGCCTGTGGTGGAGAATCACTGCACCTTCCTGTTGGATCTAAGTTAATAATTTCCTTTTACTTTTGTTCTCTGGCAGGTTCATGGGCAAATTCAGCTGGTTCCTGCGCAGCTCTTTTGGCACTTCAGGAGTAAAAAGCTTTGTACTCTGAGTTTAGTCCCACTGTTGGTAATTGTTTAACTGGGCAGGTCCCTTGACCACTTCCTAAACTCTTCCTCTCACAATACAAACAGTACAGCAAACCATCCTGTTTGCTGTGATTTTCCATCAGAGAGTTTCCTTTGCTAGGAGTGGTCACTGCTCAGGGGCAGCCATGGGAAGGCCCTGTCTGACCTTCAACCACCTGTGACTGCTTGCATGGGGAAGGATTTACATAGGTCATTTTGCAGCTTTCTGCTTACCTGGGGAGTGCTCAGCTACGATGGGCACAGCTGTCAAAGTACGTTTGATTACAAACCTCTATGCTTTTTTATACTAGTGTCCATAGTCTCACAGGAGACCACTGAATCAAATTCAAAATCATGCCTGCACTAAGCCACTGTTCTGGGGTCTCCTCCTCTCCCCTCTTCACTCCTGGCAACAAGGCACAAGCAAAAAAAAGGACAAGAACTTCTTAAATGTCATTCTGGCTGCTCCTTGGTAGAGACAAGAAGACAACAGTACTAGGTGAGAAACTATCTCTTGCAGAAGGCAATCCCACAGCCTACACTGAGTAGCCCATCCCTAGAGTGTCCAGCCCAGACAAAACCATGTGTCTGCATTTACATAGACTTTCAGAAACTGCACAAGTACTGGCCCCTGTGTGTCCTTCATCAGGATATGGTATTTTTTCCTGTGTCCTCAAGAAATAACCTTGGGAACTTTCCCACTCCAAAGGTCTCACCAGATAAATGGGAGAATGGTCACAACTTGGATTTAGTAAGTATATCAGGTCATATGACCGGATCTGGGGACACCTTCCCATCGTATACGCTGATAAAGGGCACATATCCTTCTGCCACGTAACCCTGAGTGGTGGTAGGGAAGGATTCCCCTTGTCCCATGACTTAAGTCCCCATGTCTTTTTATTGCTCCATGCTACAGGACCACATTCCCCTCTCCATTCTGGTGTGGTTAATCAGATAGATAGCAAAGTTAATCCCATTCATATCTCTGCATCGTACCTCCTGTAGGCGACATGTTATGAATGTACTTTTTGGCATCTCTTATATTATTTGGAGTGACTGGCACCAGCCGGTCCTGCTGCCAGACCTTTATTCGGTTGGAAAAGCCAATGATATTGAAGTGGTCTTCAGGCCTTAGGTCCTGGAGAATTGTGAAGAGAGCTTCTTTGGTCTAGAAAGAGAAGAGAACAGAGACCAGTAGGCACAACTGTCACTGCTTTAGTGGCCAAGAATTTAATTCTTCAGATGTTTACTGATCTTATAGATATTTCTACGCTGCCAATATGGCTTATGAAGAAAACTGGGATGTCTTTCCCTGTCTCAAGGCCTGATCTCTGTGGTGCCAGGTGCTACAATAAGATGAAAGAACAGCTCTTGCACAAAAGATCTGGCAAATATCTGTCTGTGAGACACATGTCTCCACCTAACTAAGCTTAAAAATCATGCATAACAATTAGGTTAAAAGCTCCCAGTGACTGGGAAAACCATGCTCTGAACTAAGGGATATTGAATAATGTTGACTAATACCAAAAACCTCATGGAGTTCTTCTAAAGCCCTCTAGACTTGCAGTAAGCTGTAAGCGGCATATAGTTAAAAAGGTTACTTATAAATTGAAATACCTCTGAATATAGCAAGGATGCACATGCTCTGTTCATAATTAGATACCAATTCGTATATACATACGCCAATGAATAGTTCAAGCAATCCACAAATGTTTAAGCTAATGTGTTCAAATGAATAAGATATAAAAAGAAGCCCTGACTAATCATTGCAGATTCTACCTGCTAGTCAGTTTTGTCCCAGGCACGTTGTTTTTCCAGCAACATGCCAACATTATATTGCTCTGCTGTTCATCATCCTATGTAAATATAGGCAACTAGAGTGATGAAAGCTGGTATCAAGACGAGTTCATAGTGAGAGAGGTTAAGGTTCCTGGGTGATGGGAAAGACAGACCACTGAAGGTAAGCCAAGAGGAAGAGTGCAGATGTGTCCAGTTCTCCCCAGTGTGACCAACTTTGATTTAGCAGCCATGCAGCTGTGTTCACATGAGACAAACTTCAGCTTAGTAAGACCAGCTGAGAGAAGATGCTTGTCCTGGTCTGAGGCAAAAATGCCCAAAAGCAGCCTCTGTCCATGCAAACATACCCGATATTTAGGTGCAAAACACATGGGAGGAATATGAGGCAATATCTGTAAGTAGAGGGTTCAGCAGCTTCTCAGCTCTGCCCCTTCTTGGCCACCATTAAGCCTTTCAAATTCCAAGGAAAGCTATGCAGGAAATAATATGGTGGACTCATCAGCATTTAAAGGTTTCTCTCATGCCTATCAGGGAAATATGTGAAGGGCTTGTCCAGAAAAAAACTGGAAACCACATGTTTCTAGGCCTGATGTTGCTATGTAAGACAGTTTGGAAAGGAGCTGAAAGACTGATCAAGCTGTGTCATCAATATTCCTCTGGATTCTGCATCGAAGCTGATGATGCAATGATGCAACTGCAAACAAATTACCCACCGCAGTGGAATCTCTAATCCTCCCAGCTGGTGACTTGGCTTCCAGTCCATCTGAAGTTAAGGGAAATATTTCCCATAGCTTCATATATTTGGGAGCCAGGTCTGGAGTCCCTCCCTGCCTGTTTCTGTCCTCTGTATAAACCATTTTCCTCTGTAGGGGTCAAGGGATTCATCCCTCCATTGTTTAGCTGGAACATTGTTCCACATCTCACCATGATACACTTTATGAATGTTTCATAGATAAGAATACTAAACCAAACGATGGTGGAAGAAGCTTTTTCAAAGAGGAGAACCCCACTAGGTTCACATCATGATGCATACCAAATAAACATTCAAGAAGATGAATGCCTGCTTCAAACATGAAGGCTGTCTCCCCATGTCTAACAGTCCTTAGAGAACTTGCTAAGATGAGCTAAATAGCAGCAATTTGAGAAAAAAAGGAAAGGTTTTATGCTCTCATCTCCCCTTTTACAATAGCCTTTATATGGTAAAAATGCATTGGAT
Source organism: Ibidorhyncha struthersii (assembly GCA_013398815.1). Classification (NCBI taxonomy): domain Eukaryota; kingdom Metazoa; phylum Chordata; class Aves; order Charadriiformes; family Charadriidae; genus Ibidorhyncha; species Ibidorhyncha struthersii. The sequence goes on along the minus strand of VZSZ01009493.1, from coordinate 188,901 downwards.
AATACATGACATCACCCTTCAGGAGGGCCTTCAAACATTCACAGTCCCATTTTACAGAAGTGAACACCAAGGGACAGACTACTTTAGTAATGACGTCAAGGCCACAAACGAAGAGCTTTCCAAAACTTGGAGCTTCCAGCTCTCGATCCAGTAGGCCAAAGCATCTCTCATGCATGTCTAGAAGAGCAAAATAGGAATCACATAGTGGAGAAAAGACCTCTTGGATTTATTCCGTGATAACAAGAGTGGCCCATGTATTTGCTCCTCAGAAAATAGGATCAAAGTAAGCAGAAAGTGAAAATGGAGAATCTTCTATCCTGTATGAGTGTGATCAGGCCTTCATGCCAACCTCTGCTGAAGGAAATTTGGGGCAGAATGTTAAAGCAAGAAACAATGAGACCACAACAGCTTCCTACATGCAACATTCCTCGTCCACTGCCCTTCAGGGTAGGCAAGGGAGAAAAACAGAGGTGCCTAGAAGCAATGATTTGGAAGGAAATGCCCCAAATCTCATTATCCATATTATAGCTCTGATTATAATTTGCATGACTTGACCTTTCCCATTACAAACCCCCTCTTTTCAGTTTTTTGCAATTCTGTCAAACTGCACTTTTCTCAGAGGGATTTATTGGGCCCAAACAGCTCTGTTGTTTCTGAGAACAAGGCAAGAGGGAAAATAATCTTGCTTTGGCCTTCTTGCAGAAAGACTGCATCTCGCCTCCAGCGTGCTCAGAAATTCCTTTTGACATTCTTGCCTGTGTTCAGCCAAAAGAAAAGGGAAAGGTGAAACAATGCAGAGCAGCAGTATAGTTTGATGTACACAGCGTCCAAGCTAGAATTGCAGAGGGGTCAGGAGGAAACTGAAGCGGATTTTCCTAGAAAATACAGCACTTCCCCACACCCTCATACAGGGACAAAATGTGGGACCATCTCTCTCTCCCTTTCTTTCATTCTCTCCTTTTTGTCCCTTATTTTTGTAACAGTTAAGTCATTTCCATGGAGCTTGAGTCAGTTTTTCCTAGGAAAATGTTCCGTCACATTTTACTGCTCATGCACAGGCAGCCTGGATTCTGGCATCTCTATCATGTGCTTGCCTCTGCAACTTCAGTAAAAAGCCTTTGAATTTATGCAATATATATACACACAAACATATGTACAAGTGTGCGTGTGTGCACATGGTTTTGCTCCAAAGCAAACAGAATGAGGGAGGCCATATGGTTCATTCTCCTGTAGCTTTTACCTCATCCCAAGTAAAAATAAAGGGTGGGATTCAGCTTTCCCAATTCAGTCATCAGAAAGCTGGGCACTGCATCTAATCCCCTCTCTAGGCAGGGGAAGACACCTCCAGAGAGTAATCCATCCCATCTGTTTTGGATAGGTTTTAGGATGGGCTGAGTCACTGTCTGGAAGTGCCTGTCTCGGGACTCACCTCAAGACCGAATCCTGCCCAGTCCTGAGCATCAGAGTGCTTACTGGAGCTAAAACAGCTGAACTGGCTCTCCACCTCTCCCAGAGTGCCCCGAATTGCCTGGCTCATCCTATGCGTTTCCCTCTCTCCTTGCAGCCCATAAGGACCTCCACGTTTATCCTAAAGACTGCAGTCCTCACAGGGTGGCAACACATGCTTTGCTAGCAATACCTCTCACCCATAAAAGGGCTGCGAGAGATACGTGACTTCCCTCTGGAGGGCTGGATGTGATTCAGGAGCTGGCAGGCGGAAGCAATTTTAAATAAGGAGAATATTTTTGTAAAAGTGCACTGCTTGAAATCCTTAAGTACGCAGCTATGACTGAATGCTCTTGGTGCCCAGCCCTCTCCTCCAGCCTCCACCAGCCTCTAGGCAAGGATTTGCAGAGCTTTTCGTGCAGAGTGTGCCTGGCAGCGGCTCCATTCGGAACACGGCATCAGGTTTCTCATTCCGGCCTTGTAAGGCCACAGCTGGAACTTCTCCTGGCTCTGAGGAGCCAAAGGCTGAGGCTGCAGTGGGATTCCCAAGCTGCTCCATTGCCGATGGGGTCTTTGCACTTCCAGTCCTGCCTGGCCCCAGTGAGTCACTGAGCTGAAACTCGTGCCAAAGGATATCTCCTACCAGGCAGAAAATTAACCATTTCTTCCCTGGTGAGAGCCATACCGTTCCTCCCTGGCTGTATATATGACACTGGTTCGTTTGGGGGATAAGCTGGACACAAATCTAACCCACTTGCCCTGAGGAAGTCCAATTTAAGGGTCCAGCACCTTTGTGCCAGGTGCTGCAAGGTCAAACACTTCTCCCAGCGTGTTTGCCTGGGTAGATGAATTTTTGTGTGGAGGGTGGAGCAAGGATTAAAGGAGAGGATGTCAAGAAGCAGCAATATAGAACAGCTGAGAAAAAAAAAAAAAAAGATTTTTTTTCCCAGTTGGGAATGGTTTGTAGCTGTCAGAGTCAAGTTTTAAATTAGGATTTAAAATAGGATAACTCAGTGGAGGAAGATTCCTCCATTTCCCCCAAATTAGAGTGGATGAAATTGAGCTGAAAGGTGGAGGCTGAATTGCTTCTCCAGTGCGTTTGAGTCAAGAAGCTGTGCTGGTGGATGAGCTATCAGGACAGCTGAAACCTAGGGCTTGAAACTGCCACCTCCAGGGCTACAAAATATCACCCCCAAAATCTGGAGCAGAAGAGTCATGGTCTACAGCTGAGGAGAAGGGGGAGGACCATGGCTGCCAGGGAGCAATCACAGTTTTGGGTCTGTGTTTGAGAAATGATGAGAAGCTGAAGATGGGCTCTCACTGTCTAAACGACCAATGTGCAGATAGTGTCTTCTCAAGTTTACAAGGTCAGGGACAAACCAGGTCCCAGCCATCATTCTGGTCTTCTTTGTCACCTCCATACCGATACCTGGACATGCAACACAACTGCTGCTTTTCTGCTTATTGCTTGCTAAGGGCCCTGCATCACAGCCAAGATTATTCAGGGCTGTACAACCCCCAGCAACAGCAAGAAGAAGGGAAATATAATGCTATGATAGCTCCCTCAGCCACACTCCTGTTCAGCTGTGAATTGTCACCTTTGTACCTGACCCTTTGGGCTAGCTCTGACAGACCCCACAGCTTAAACAGTGATGGAGCAAAGCATGGGAAGAGACACACTCCCATGGGAGAGCTGAGAGCCTTCATCCCTTTCTTGGGTCAAAGAGCTGTCTCAGAGACATCTGGGATGATGTCAGACCATCTGGGTACCTTTTAGGAGGAATCTAAGTCCCGATGACATTTCTCCCACAGTCTCTTGGTTGTTTGAGGAGCAGGGTGAGGGCGAAGCCTGGCCACCCTGAAAGCTGTGCAGTTCAAAGGGAGACAATGTGTGGTTGTTAGATGCCACGGCATTGCCAGACATTGGCCCTGCCATGAAGCAAGGGGGTAATTCAAGCACCTCATTATAATGCATGTCCCAAGCCCCCATATTCACATTTTCCATTGCCTAGGAACACTTGTGTTTCATCCTAGGCCCCCATCCTCTGTGCAAGCTTCCAGCCAGCCCATTAAAAAAAAAAAAAAAAAAAAAAGAAAAAGAAAATCGAAAGATTTTGTGTTCATGCTGAATCCAATTCTGTACGGCTAGTGAGTCTCTGCAGCACTGCAATGTATCTCCCTTGGAAACAGCTTCCAGATACAGAGGGAGCTCTCCCAGCACCCACCCCGCCAGTGCCTCTGAGATCACTTGGCAATCCTCAGCTGCACCCTGCACGCCCAAACACAGCTGGCATCTGCCCTCGCAACGGCTGGGCAGTGAGACATCGACACCAGTGACACAGCCCCGTTCCAGCTTCAGCCAGCACCAGGGAACCGCGTGGGCTCCAGATTAAGTCAGTCTAAAAGAGCACGGCTAGCAGAGAGGAAAACATTCAACACCAAAGGCTTTGGAAAGCGGTACCCATCAGCTGAAAGCACTGCATGAGGACAGTCTGCAGATAACAGACATGGGACCATCTGCAACCATATACTGAAGGATGTCACAACTAGAAAACAAAAATTTCAGTAGGCTTTACTTTGTCCTTCCAGATCCTCTGTGAGAGACCGTATTTGACAAGAGAGGAGCTAAGACACAAGCTGTAAGCTCAAAGGGAATTAGGAACCCACAGCTCTGTCCAAGGGCTCAGAAAACAGATCTCCTACAGTGAGAAGGAGAAAAGTACAAGTAAATATGTTGTTTGGCAAAACACTGCAAGGAAGTACAAAGAGAAAAAACAGAAGAGGTCCCCCCTCCCCTTCAATACCCTCTATGCTTTGGTTCGTTATCTTTCCTTTTCCAAACATGCATAGGCAGGTGGTAAAAAGGTCCAGAGCTGGCTTTTCCAAGCTACAACAGCCATATCTGGTCAAATGTGTCCATAGTCTGTCAGAAGAATTAATACTGTGACTTAAGGAAAGGCTGGCTGTCACACCTGAAATGGGGTTATCGAGGTCAGCCAAGGTACTGCCATAGACTTGGTTTAGAATCCAGTATCCAAGGGAAAGGCGGTGTAAGCTCCATTGTTCCTCAGCTCCTCTGCATAAAATGGCAGAGAAAGCAAAGGTTTGGGCAGTGTCGTTCCTGCTGAGGTTTGGAACCACGCCATGTGAGTTTTGCCTTCCTCTGTGTCCCAGTTTCCTTTCTGCCCACATAATGCAGATCACATGCCAGTTGCCAGTAACAGGGACTTCTGTACCAAAAATGGGTTTTAACCCAGAAGTGTATCCTTGGATTTTTTTTACCTTCCTCCATCCCTCTCTTGTGAAGGACAATCTGTCCTTTCTTCCTCTGCCGGGAGCATCGTGCAGTTCAGGAACTGCAGCTCACCCTCTCCCTATCAATGTATCTTTGTGCTTTCTTCCTGGCAGACACTGATCACGTAACCAAAGAAAACTCCTTCACAATTCTGGACAACGAACATGTTGTTTTACTCTGACACTGGCCTGTGACGGGAGGGAGTTTGGTTGTAGAGCTCTGGACAATAAAGGTCTGTCTCCAGTCCATGGTCCCGTCTTTCCCGCCTGAACACCACAGATCCCTTGCTAGTAACTTGGACATTGCTGACTCCCTATATGGCCTTAGAAAAAATTGCTTTGTAGTTTCCCTGACTACAAAAGAAATTCTCCATCATTTAGAGCAACTGTTTCTATTGCCCTTTCTGAAAAGTATTTTCCACTTAACATTGAGTAAACCACTTAGCTCCACATTCATCCAGGGCATTTAAGCACTAGATTTCTGCTCAGTGGAAGATAAAACTGTCTGCAAGGATGTGGACATGTTTCGCTATCAGTTGGGGTAACTCACTTCCCTAGCACCCAACAGCATGGTGAGGATAAATACATGAAAAACTGCAAGATGATCTCATTTCTCAGAAACTGGAGTTTCATGTGTCCAGAGGGCAAAGATGCTAAATCTTTGCAATCTCACTGCAGCATTGATGATATAAATAAATACCTATACAAAGATTTAAGGATGCGAGTTCTTATCAGCACCAAGCATCATTACTTCAAGTTCTTATCAACAGTATATGGATTAGAGCTGGAGCAGTAAACTTTTCTATACAACAAGTCAAAGGGAAATGCTTAAAGGCTGCCCGACAGTGCCAGGCTGAAATAACCCCACTGGAAACAACGGTGCTACATGGGCTGACAGCCAGACTGACACAGCAGTATGTGAAGGCCTTGTCTTGTGCTTAGCTCATTTTCAGTGGCATCACATCCCATAACATGTCAGTCTGACATTCAAACCCCTACCCTGACAGCACGACAAACAATTTCCATGGAGCGAGCAGCCGAAAGGTCAACACCAAGGGAAACATGCCCCATGCCCTCAATGCAGAGCTTGACATCTCTCCCTCTGCCCATCCTCAGAAGATGGAGTTAGTCCCAGCACATGGGAACCATTCCAACAATTCAGGACTTTCATTCTCTGTCACACAGATCAGCCACTGACACTGCTGGGAGGAGCTGACATGCCCAAGAGGCTGTCCACAGCACATCCCTTCGATTTCAGCAACCATCAGCTGCTATGTTATGCAGCAGGCGTTTGGCTGAGACACAGGCTGATATGCTTTTCATGTTGATTTGCCTCCATTCTTCATCACGTAGCTACCCTCTCACAGCGGGTGCCTCAGCAGTCGGAAGCCTGCCATGTTTCAAGCTTTCTAGCCCCTTCTCAGAACATCCTACCTGTGCGTGTAACCTGCTAGGAGAGATGCATTGTCCCTTCATGGAGAGATGCTTCCTCTCCATGGAGGAAAGATCTGTGCTATTTCACCAAGGAGAGATTGCACCATTCCTACTCAGGGAAGAGGTGTTATTTCTCCATGAAAAGGAGTGCTGTACTTCCACAGATATGAAGTATCTGTTATCCCTCTGCAGAGGCTCTGACTCTGTAGCCACCATCTCCTCTCATAGCTCTGACCCTTTTTTCTTGAACTGTCATAGCTCTTACTTTTGGATGCCCCTTCCCCGTTTACATCTCCAGTGTGTGAGGGTGACAATGATCGGTTAGTTGGAGCAAAGACCCAGCACTTTTGCTTAGGGTTATAATTAAGTAATACAAGACCACTAAATTGTTCTTTAAAAAAGCAAATTTGCCCAGTTTTCCGCCTGAGAGTCTGCTACAGGGCCCTCCAGTCCTCCAGTGTCTGCTGCCCTTCCCATTTGCCCTGTTTCCAAATGCCCCCAGCATCTCCAGCTCCAGGATCCCCACTCCCTCCTGCACATCTCCGCCTCCAACCCTTCTCCTGCCCAATTCCATCCCAAGCCACTGCCTCAGACATGAGCACAGGCCAAATCTTTGCCCAAAACTCTGCAGAGAAGAAAGCAGATGTTTTGGAGGAGATGAAGTCACTACATCAGGGGTAACTATCCAAGCAAAAATCCTCTCCTCGTGACCCAGGTAATATCATATCCCTCATTCTTAAGGGACCTCAGATTACATCATGTGGACCTCAGAGTCAGAACTGCCTGTGAACACTGCTGACTTCATACAGTAACATAACATGGAAGACCTCACTCCAGCAGACTTCCACGTGAGATCCAACAAGCACTTCTGAACTTCATCTGCTCTTCACAGTTAGCAACAGCCTGTCCCAGTTGAGCAATGTGTAGCACACACCCCATATTAGGGTGAAGGGGTATTTACTTGGAAACAGCAGTGTTGCTGCAAGCAGTGTTAGACTAATAGCTTAAGTCTTGGCAAAGATTGGATGTCTTTTAGACTTGGGGGATCTTGTACAGCCATAAGCCCAGCCGTGGGTTTGCCAGCTAAACAGGCAAGACTCTGCAAAGAGACAAGCACAGACAAAGAAAATAGCCTACCTAAGTTCATATAACAGATCCATCATGAAAACATGAATAGAAGCCAGGTCTCGCTTCCAGGTATTGCTCCAGCAACTGGAAAAAACACAGTTCCAGTTTGGAAAGCACTATTAAAGAAAGCCAGATCTATAGCTTCATAGACTTGCATGTGTATGCCAGAGCCTTGAGCATACTAATAGGCTTTAAAGGCTCTGATCAGCCCCACCTGGGGCCTTCAACCACACTCCTGCCCATTTAAACTCCAGCCTGGGCCCCCAGTCTGAGTCTCAGATTAAGAGCTGTTTGTAGCTCTGTCATAATTATGCTGGGTCATAGACCTCAATGACCCTGATCCACGGAGTGACTTCCCAGCTTGATTTAGCACCTTCCTTTTCACTATGGACTTGTCTGGTGATCACTGGGCTCTTGTCTGTCACTTCAGTAGCACCTGTTTTCAATTCATCCTTTGATGAATTTAGCAAAGGTCTTATTGAAACCTTTGGGAGAACTCTTAGTGTCTTCGTGGGGTTTCAGTTCAAGAATCAGCAGTATTTCCAAGCCAAACTCTGCTTGTTTTTGCATCCTATTTACTCTGAACCCAGTTAAAGGACTTGCTGTTTATAGGTGGGCTGGGGTCTTCCTGGGAAATTCTGTCTCTACTTCTACTAACTCAGCATGGAGCAAATCAGTTGGGGGCTGTTAGTCCTGAGACCAGAAGCAGATGGTCCCTGTCCTGAGTATCTGAGGACATCTTGCTCTGAATGTTACTTGTTTCTCTGTATGACCCTGTCACTATTTATAAGTTTTAGGGTTTAGGGAAGGCAGGCTATTTTGCAGCGTGACAAGTACTTGCATCTTTCTTTGAAGCTGCGCAATTCAAGTCTATACGGATCTGCTGTCTTATTTACTGCAGTAGATCCTATATTCCATATTCACACCTACAGAGAGGACTGGGATGAAACTGCTGTTGTGCACCCCCAAGTAGGCGGCAATTGCATGAAGTTGTTGGTGCTGGAGATGCTGCGTACAGCTCTTCGTTCACTCAGGCTGTTGTTTTCCAATAGAAATGGAAAAGATGACAAATCTTTCCTCTACACAGTAGCTTTAAACTCATTAAAGGCTGTAATTAGAATTAGCATTTTTTCCAAAGTCCCCTGGTGACTTAAGGCAGTTCTCCTGGGCAGCAGCCATTATTTGGACTAGTAGTCAAAAGGCGTGCAGCCAGCTCTGCAGTAACCAGCAGAAGTCAATGGAGTTTGGAGCAAGAACACCGCCTGTTCGGGTGCTTGTCTGCTCTCTCACCACCCTTGAATTACTCAGAGGAGGTCCGTGTGCTGAGGCAGAGAGGTTTAGGGATATGTGTATATAAGGCCCTCAGGCCCTCAGAAGGGCTTAGACAGTGTGGGTCACGACATCAAAGGTACCAACAGGGTCCCTTGGATGGATGCAGGCAAATAAACTGAAGCATTTGCAAATACACAGCAGGTCCCAGCTTCAGTTGAGTTCCTCCTAGCGCAATTAACCTCAAAGAAAATTACAGTCTGGCACACGACCATTGACAAATTGCCAGGCTTGCGGTGTAGCCAACTGTTTAACTGAGTGTGTGGGCATTTATTGCCTGTGGGAAAGGTAAGGTGAAATGAATCTGCGGTTAAAACAACTACATTTTACCAACATGTCTGCAAAACATCTGCAAATCCATCCTTTTGTGGACACATTCATAGCTTGGAATATGCTTGTTCTATAACACTGAATTGTGGGCCAATAAAGGTCCTCTTTTAACATGTTTGGTGAAGCTGGGGTTAATCATGGTAGTCACAAGGTGGTGAACCTGTAACTGGCTCCTCTTTCTCCTAGTTATACCAATGTAAAACTGCTACGTCCCTCACCACCTCTAAAGACAAAGATACCATAAAAATCAGGTCAGACTGCTCAAAGGGCAAATCATTTTACTTCCCAGTAAACCTTGCAAATATAACCTCTTCTCCAGGCTCTTCTGACTCCTGTTAAAAGCAACTATTCTGCACAGATCTTACTGGTTTTTTTGCAAATGAAGGAACAGATCTTGTGAGGACAAACCCAGTATTTTCCTTGCCAGTGGGACAGCAGTAGTGACATGCAAAGTCTTGAACACACAAAAAAAAATTTTATCATGATGTACAAGAGTTTTCCTGACCTTTGTCTCCCTGCCAGTGCTAGATGGTGACTGTTGCAAAGGCCGAGATTCTCAGTGGAGGTGGACTGCTGTGACACAGTTGAGTCTGCTAGACATTACCAGAGTTGAGGGGCTGTGAAAACTGCAGGAGGAATACGCACATTAGCTTATCTTCCCCACAAAGCTGATATATGTCTCAGTGATGTGAGGGGAATATCTCAAGGATCTTAAAGATTTGATTTCAGACTAGTCAACCAATCTCATCCTATATGTTTGCAACTGGCTCTGGACAGCTCGTTGCTTCAAAGACTGAGATATGTTAGGAAGAAAAGGATGGCACGAACGCGTAAAAATTTATGTAGGAAAAGGAAAACCTTGGGAGAGGAACAGAAGAAGTGACTCACAATCAGATTGTCGGAACTATAGGATGCATGAAATCCTGACCCCATTTGAAACCCCACCTAGAGTACTGCGTCCAGCTCTGGAGCCCCCAACGTGGGAAAGACATGGACCTGTTGGAGCAGGTCCAGAGGAGGGCCACAAAGATGATTAGAGGGCTGGAGCACCTTTCCTATGAGGACAGGCTGAGAGAGTTGGGATTGTTCAGCCTGGAGAAGAGAAGGATCCGGGGAGACCTTATAGTGGCCTTCCAGTACCTAAAGGGCCTACAGGAGTGCTAGGGAGGGACTTTTCACGTGGGCATGTAGTGATGAGGGGGAATGGCTTTAAACTGGAAGAGGGGAGATTTGGATTAGGTATCGGGAAGAAATTTTTCACTCTGAGGGTGGTGAGGCATTGGAACAGGTTGCCCAGAGAAGTTGTGGAAGTTCCATCCCTGGAGGTGTTCAAGGCCAGGCTGGATGGGGCTTTGAGCAACCTGGTCTGGTGGGAGGTGTCCCTGCCCATGGCAGGGGGGTTGGAACAAGATGATCTTCAAGGTCCCTTCCAACCTAAACCATTCTACGATTCTATGACTCACTTTGCCACTAACTTCATGAAGGCAGGTGACTGAAGAGTACAAAATCTCCTCAAGTTTCTATAGAAAAGGGTGTACAGCTGATGTTGCTCATCCTTGTTTATACAGCCCTAAAAACTGCCCTTTGCCATAGTTACCGCAGCTGACCTGCAAAAGCACTCTTTACCAGTGCTGACTGTATTTTTAGCTGATCTTGCATGTGACTCAGTAGAGAGAAATGAGGCAAGACAGTCCCATGTGATTTCCTAGCTCCCTACACACCACCACAGATCACTACAGCTGCAAGAGTCCTAGAGAAAAGAAGAAAAGAAGGCATTTCCTCTGCTCAGATGTATCCTGCCACCAGGGGATGTGTCTGTAATTTAACAAACATCTTAATAACAACAACAATTAGGTAAAAAGGCTGCTGACAAGACACGGGTCATGTCTGTAACTGATCACACTTTCTTAGCATACCAAAAGAGGCGTATTATTCAGCCAGTCCTAGATTTTGGTCTTTCCTTGACTAATCTGTGTGGGGATTTTATGATTTAGGTCATAATTCCAAGAAGTTCTATCTTCTGGACCAGTGGAAATCTGAGGAAGAGGAGTGCTTCCTGCACATAGTGCTCCTCCATAACATACCAGTGGTTCTCCATAAAAAGAGTATATCTGAGATAACAGGGGGGAAAATGGGTACACCCTCAACAAAGGTTCTGGCTAGACACTTCTCTCACTTCAGGTTCAAAAGGCACCTATTTGTAGTTAATTAGCCTAAGATTCATGTATTTTAGCAGTAGGAGCTGGCTAGGCTATGAAATAGACTTTCAATGGTTAATCCCTGGCCATGTTGTTTCTAGTAAGTATATGAAAAAGAAACACTAACACGCTCAGGAGGAAAATAAAAGCTTTCATAGCACAAGTTTAATCTGCTGACCCAACACACTGCTTGTGCAGCTCACGCTAGCACCAAAGCCCTTCAGAGTCTTAATCTCCCTGGTTCAGCGCTGCATGGCTTACCGTCTGCTTTCAGCACGCAGGACTGGGTGCATTTGTGCAGTATTTGTTTATTCTGTGAGGCAAGAAAGACATTTTTCAGCAGGACGATAACAGAAAGCCCAAAGCCAGCTCTGTCCACAGGAATTTGTAAAGATTCAAAGGCATCTTCATTCAAGACCTCGTTCAGCATAGTACTAGGTATGTTTGTTAACAACTCTGTTTGCTACTCCAGTCACTGGGGAAGATAATTAGGAGCCATAAAAGTCATACTCAATTTTAGCTCACAGTGAAGATACTTTGATTTAATAGAGGATGCAGCTTCTAAGTTAAGATTTATGATCACCATTGAAACCAGATATTAAAGTTTTTAGGAGAGAGAGAAATACATATATACCCTCAATGTCCTTGTTTAAAGAAAGAGAACTGTCAGAGAATAACCATGGTCTGTGTTTTCAAGGACATTTGGACTAATGTTGGTGGCCAAGGAAACAAAAAAGGCTCTCAAATAACCACACTTTCCAGAAATATTAGCATGTTCCAGGCAGGCAACCAATTAGAGCTCCTTAGCTGGCCAAGATACAAGTCAAAGCCATTAGCCTTCAGTCTTTCTGGTAGAGTTACAACATCACACCATCCATACAAGCTGAAACTGTCCCATATCAGTGTCAAACTATGTGGAAAGTGTCACATTCCACTGGTGTTAGCTCGGCCATGGTGAGAAAGTAGGCGGTAAAGATGTGGCCATTCAACAGAGAGAAGCCAGCTAACCTCTTCATATCTCATGCCTGCGGGGCAAGTCTGCAAACGGAAGGAAACAATACTAACCCCACCAGGGCTTTTCTCCTTTTCTGCACAGGTATATAAGATGGAAACTGGACTTACCTCTCCAGTGTTAGTGCAGACCTGAGATATAGCTGTCAAATCATTCGGAACAGAATTGAAGTCTTAATTCATCTCTGCTTCTAGTTTAGTCTGATAATATTGTGTTGAGAGAGAAAGTATATTTCCCCAGACACAGTCTGCTTCTAGTTTAGACTGATAATGCTGTGCTGAGAGGAAGAGTGGATTCCTCCAGGCACGGTGCCCTTCCAAGCCAACTACTTGGCTTCTGAGCTGGAGATGGTTTCCACCTATCCAGCTCAGAATCAAAGAAGCAAAAATATTTAGGCACCAGCCTGAACCCTCCATGTCAAAGGTCAATTTTAAGCATTGGTGATGTGCTCTTCAGCTTGGTATTTTGGCTCGTGTTAAGATCTGTGCCCTGGAAAAATATCTGACATTTGTGCTGAAAGACTCAGATTCTCAAAGAGGACAAATTGACCTTTCAGCAGAACCCATTGAGTTATACATTGCTGACAGTTTTGCCAAGTTAATTTAAAGACAGCAGTATCTTCTCTCTGCTGTTAAGCTGGATACAATGGTCTGCTGAATGCACTTTGCTGGGAATTCTCCCTAGTCTGCCTCTCTTCAAACTGCTCAGAACAAAACTGCCCAAGACAATCCTATCTGCACCATCCTAGCTCAGTTTTGACACCATCGACCTTTTTTACAGAGTGATGGAGTCCTCTGCACTTCCTGTTCCCATCCCATTCCCACTAACACGGTAATTTCTCATTGCAGGTAAATCATCTGACCTTGAGGTTTCTTCAGAGCCTCCTCTCTCCTCAGACATAAGAAACATTTTGCAGAAGAACCCACCTGGTGAGATGATGCCTGAACCGGGCTCTCTGCAACTTTACAGCCAACCAGTCTATAATAAACTCCGGGACCTCACCTGTTTCAGCTTCGTTCCCACCATGGAGGCACTGCTGTCAAGCACAAATACAACGTTCTTTGGTAACGGTGGAAGATCTGTGGGAGCGAAGTAGTGCACGAAATACCCATTAAGAATCTGTGGAAGAGCAAGAAAGTCAGGAACCGAAGGCAGATCATGATGCAATGTTCGACACACATCATTATGGGATATTTGGTTGGGCACACCCGATCCTGCTTTCAGTGTCTGTGTCTACGTTGGAGGATATGAGTGCTCCTTGGTATCCCTCTTAATTCTGATCCCCTGTTTATCCAGACTGGGGGAGCCCTCTGGAAGTCTCCACATCTCCTTCCACTGGGGACATTGGGGTTTCCTTCCAAACACAGTAAGGATATAACGTATGTACCCAGGGATTAGAACAACAACATGCATTTGGGCAACTGGCCTTGTATCCAGATATATACAGCCAGTATATTAAGAAACTGAAAAGCCGTTACTAAAAAGAAACTCAGTGAAGTAGGTACCTGTGGTTTTTAAGTCCACCAGCTGCCAACTGACTAGTTTTATTTTGGATAGTTCTTAGTAGATTGAGAAGTAGCCTTCACCTGGAAAACATTTTCTGGGACATTCGGAGCATGCAAGGTAATTGAACCATCTCAGGTATAGTTAATAAAACAGAAAAGATGAGTCGTGTACAGTACCTGAACATCCCCAACACTCAGCTCCCTGTTGACATCATATCTAATTATGAAGTCTCCCAAAATGCCATTTCGGGCGATCCTGGTTTGCTCGACAACACTAGGATTGAACGTAACTTTAGCTAAGGTTTTGGTATGTCCAACTACAGTAGAAGGAGGAGGAGAAACATCACCTGTTGAGATAGAACCACAATATTACAAGTTGGTCCTATCATCTTACAGATGTCTAAGCACAGAACACACAGTATTACCATTGAGTCAGGTCAAGTAGCATAGTTACATACTGAGATTAAAGATTCAGCTCACCAGTGATAAAATAAGAACTTAATAACCTGTGGGATTTGGTACATAAAAGATTAACAATGTTGATGACACCTTATCTCCTGTGCAAACCCTGGGGGAGTGGGGCAAGAGCCAACAGATCATCCTGGAAAACAGCCAAAGGAGGGAGTCTTGTGGCAGCAGGACAGTCCTGTTTTGGCTCAAAACTGTGGGAATGCAGGAACAGGCAGATAAAAGGCTTCAGCACAGAGTCTTGAAGGTTGCAGTGTGGCCGGAGTGAGACTTTTGCTTAATTATCCACAAAATTAATATTAAAGTTGACACCTCTAAGTAGGATAATGAGCAAAAAGAAGAACATGCTAAACATATATGACTATAGCACCCGGCTCTCCACCCAAATCATGCTAAAATGTCACCCCAGGGAGGAGACCAGGTAAGGTTAGGACATAAGGGGCAATAAGGAGGGTATCCATACCAGAGATCTCTCCAAGGGAGAAGAAACTTGAGACCTAGAAGAGACAGTCTATGTCCTGTTCTCCTACCAAGACAGGGATGCCTTCATGATAGGCATTGCACCTTCACCTCTTGGTAAATAACTCCTGGGATAGCATTTATTCTTTACTCATTTATTCACCTATTCATCTATTTTGCCAGCATTATTGTAGTATATTAGTGCGATTGCAGCTAGTGCATTTATCAACAGCAGTTCTGAATCTGTTATACCTGTCGCTTCGATAAATCATTTGTCTTTATTGCTTTGCGATGCTGTCTCAGTGAAAGCCCTCAGCAGGGCTTTAAAACAGGCAAAAGTTGAGCTGTCTTAGTCAGAGCCCTCAGCTCTGAAACAGAACTTGTCAGGGCCCTGAAACAGAAACAAGACGAACACCCTTTTAATGCGACATAACCCCTCCCCTCTAATTCTAAATGGAAACCAACATTGCAATGTGATCAGGGATATAAATGTTTAGGCAAAATTCCTGTGCTCACTTCTGTTTGGAGGTAACTGATCTCAAAAGCCAGATAGTCTCTGTATACTGTTAATTGTATTCTGTATGAATATACAACTTTAGACATGTATGTGGTATTTATTCCAGCCAAATTTAGACATCCAGAATGCAGATCCTATACCTGAGATCCTGCCAGTCAATGCAAGTATGATTCATTTGACCTGTTTAAACATTTCCTCTAGGATCAGATGAATCATACAGCAGATTTCTCCCTATTGATTTTAAAGAGTTCTTGAGGTGACTTGTTCAGATGCACTGTAGGCATGCGAAGTGGGATTGATCTGACTAATTGATCACTTGATCTGACAAGCGTCTTATGTGTAATGTCTACATCTGAACAAGCCATCTTACCTGCCTTTATGTTCAGCAAAGAGTTATAAGTATAGCTGCAATTTCAGTCTTACTGACTGAGACAAAATCCAGCACTTGTTAGTGCAGTCATGCAAATGGCATCCCTCAGATGTAACTCACCCTAATCTCCAAAAGCCCTTCCTGAGTCAATTAAGAGAGATGTACCTTTCAGAGAGCATCCTGAAGGAACCTCTTCTTGTCTTGTTAGCTGTGTTCATTTGCTAAAGTTGAGGGATACAGAGATTCTGTGTCGTCTCTCTGTGTGGCCAAAATCCCACCTTACTCTCCTTTGGTGTGTCAGCTGTTCATTCCTTCTGAACTCCATAAGGACCCTTACATGAGACTGACCAAAGGTCACATATGGCCCTGAACTTCCCCAGATTTTGAGGGCTTTCCCTCTTATCCTGACTAACTATTGAAATAGATTCTCAACTGGTGTTCTTCTTGGGTGCTTCAACTCTCACAGTGATTATTCCAGCACTCCTCTGAGGCACAGAGGTTCTATTCTATATGCTCATGAGCTGATTAAAAAGGGTGGGAATGAGCTGCTTAATTACACTGGGGGAGTGGGGGATGGGGGAGTTTCTCAATTCTTTGCCAAAGATGGTCCAAGAAGTCTGTGGTATGGAAGGGAAAAGACAGGATTGGTGACATTCAGTTCCAGTTTAGGTGTTCACAGTGCAAGTACTGAGCTTATTTTTTAGGCTCCCATTATGCTCAATGGAAATCAGGTCAAGGATATCAGGGGAGATTAGGTTATGATATATCTGGCCAGACATAGACATCTGCTTTAAGATAATTTTAATTATGTGCTATACCCCATTAACAATACTGGCCACAATTACAAGGTGCAGGGAGTCTTGGAAAGCTTCTCTCTGGGGGGTTCCTCCTATGACACTATGTAGTGAGGAGTGGAACCTCTCCATGTTTGTAAAGCACTTTGAGCAGCATTAGAGGAATGCAACACGACATCTGTATGCAACATTGAACACCTCACATCAGATTCCATAGTGATTTACAAAATCGGATAAATATGATTATGTTCATTTAACAAGTAAGAAAATGGAGACATGGAGTGGTTACCTAACTCACCTGACTTCCCACAGGTCAAAGTCCATAGAAACGCCGGGACTAGGGTTCTTGCGGGTTTATAAAATGATTAGCCAAAGCTGTGATGTTTACTCTGAAGTGCTATGTATGATCTAGATTCCTCTAAGCAAAGGAATGAAAGTAAGAGTCATAAATCTATGGCACTCTTAAGATGTTACTTCTATATGGATTTGACTTTACTTTTATAGCTGTCCTGTGAACGCATTTGAATAGACAAGGCACAAGTCTGTACCACTGAGGCAGGGAAGGGTTTTCTCATAGGTCCAGCTTGTACACAAATATATTATAGTTGGAGGACCCAGAATGTGAAGCAAACTCATCAGCAAAAGTCTTGACCAGGGAGTCTGAATGACAGATATTACAAAATTTCAGTAAAGCCAAGAATTGATTCTGCATCATGGCTTCTATGACTATGCCAGATCCAATCCCTCCATCCTGGCAGAAACACAGAGAGAGGTCCCAGCCAGTACACTGAAATCACTTAAGGACACTAGTGTTGGATCTTAAAGGGGGCTTATAAAATGACTACACAGAGCTTTGACATTTTTTCTAAAATCTGTGTACAGTTCAGATTTCTCCAGGCAAAGAAAAGTCATAAATCAATAGCTGTGTAAGATTTTACCTCCATCTTGATTTGTTTTTACTTTTATAGCTGCCCTTTGATCTCATGAATCAACAGATGTAATATGTTTTTAATACACAATGCATGAGATTTGCTTGTATTGGCCTTCCTGGATTTTCCATCTGCCTTCTATTGCTTCCAAAATCCCATTTAACTGTCAGTGTGTAGGAAATGCCCAGAATTCATAGAAATGACTTAACAGTTCATTTATTTTTTCTGATCTATTTGAGGGTTTCACATTACTTTTCCTCAGCTGCTGAAAAGCAGGCATTGTTGTCGGTTAGGCTTCCTGGCTATATCACATCAGGGTTAGTGAAAGTCCGTCTCAGACTGGAAACGGAAGGTCTCCCCTTATAACTATTGCGCATATACATCTGCGGCCTTTGGACTTCACTTCTGTGTTTCTCTGCCGTAAATACATTGATGGGTGAACACGATATGCTGTGTGCCACAACAGCATGAGTTCCAGTCCTAGCATTTCTATGGACTCCGACCATCTGAAATTACCTGAGTTAGGTAGCCACTCCATGCCTCAGTTTCCCCACCTGTTAAATGGGCATAATCACATGCATCCAGTTTTGTAGAGCACTGTGGAACCTAGATGAGATCATGTGGATCACACTGCATTCCTCTACTACTCTTCAAAACACTCTTTGGAGGTGAAACACGTCATCCCCTGTAACACAGACAGTCTTCTAGGAACCCCTGGTTTCCAAGGCTGCCTCACATAGCCACTGTCAGTGACAAGAATAGCTGAGGAAGCTCCCCCATCTTCTTCATAACCACTCATCTCCCATCTCCAGGACGGAGATTAAAAACAAAAAACAAAAAACAGTCTGATAGAAAAGGTCCAAAATAACATATTTTTTTTTGCCCTGGAATAATAGAAATCAGGTCTGGAAGGCAGGTTATCTAATTTATCCCATGTTCCCAGAACGAAACCCTTCCTGCTTGGTTTTATGACATGGTCTGGAAACGCTCCAGACTTCCAGTAATGGAAACTTAGTGCCTGCCTTGCCAGTCCTTTCCAGAGCATCACTTTTTCACTGTTAGACATTTCCAATGTCTAATTTACATTTTTCTTTCTGGATTATAAACCCATGACTTCTTATTCTTTCTGTTATTGACACAGAAAGCACAGTATTCTTTTCCTCCTTTCAGCAGCCTTTTAGGTATTTGAATACACTAATTATGTCTTCCCCTGCATTTCTTTTTTAGGCAGCACTTGATATCTGGATCACAATTAATCTCCTCTGTTTATTGGCCCAGTTCTTTTCAAGCAAGTGACTGAGAGGGGAAAATCTATGAGATATTGAAGAGTACAGAGCATGGATGAGCTCCAAAGACTTGAGCTGCTTTGTGCTCACACTGAGGTAGTTAGTTGGTCCTTTAGACAAACTTTCCACCAAATTCAGCTAAAGAAGTAAACAGAGCAGGAAAAAGTATTTTTCATATGAAACTGTAGTCCTCACATGGTGAACAGTTAAACCTGAATTATTTTGGAGACTGGCAGAGTCGGGATTAGAGCTCAAATGCAAAGTTCATCCTCTGCTAACACATGGGAGCTTCTAGATAACCATGATAAGAAATAAAAACCTTTCTGAGTCCTATGACTTTAAAGAGAAATAGTCATTCTCAAGCAGCCTAGTGTCTCCCTGCCCAAGTCCATGACTAGTTCTCACACCACTGCACTGGAGGAAAAGGATGAGGACACTCATCCCTGAAGAGGCTGGGTAGGACATCATTCAGAAAATGTCTCCATTCTGAGGTCACCAGAGAAGGCCAGGATCATTGACTTCAGTGACTTCTGTTTTGGAGTTTGTATGTGACAGAAGACAACACCTGCACCTGCCAAAAGATCACTTTCCAAAGCTCATATGCTTCATATCTTCCTTTGGGAAAAATACAAGTTCCAAATGGAGCTGTGTGTGCAGGAGTCACTGACAAAGGAAATATCCTGGAAAGACCTGTCATCATATTGTCTTTGCTCCATATTCAGAGAGGATGTACACAGGACTTTCCAAGAGCCTCTGTCCGTAGAAAAGCACAGCTTGACTTTTCATAAATCACTGGAAATCTGTGGAACCCAGTCCAGTCTTTATATCTTATATCCTACAGCCAAAACCAGGCCAAACTGGATTCTTCACTGCTTCTGGTCCTACTGCTGTGATTTCTGTGCTGTTTTATAAATGGTTAAAAAAAAAGCGTCCTTCACTCTTTCTCATCAAGGGACAGCTTCTGTCTATAGGTCTTTAAGTTTTACCTCTTCTGTTTGTCACAGACTGTGTGGATACTGGCAGTTTGGTTGCAGTCAAAAATGCAAATCACAAATAACCATTAAATAGAGAAATTGTTTTTTCCACTGTGGTTGCTGCGTAGTGCATTGATTGGGTCTACAGATGGCACGTAGAAAGCACCACAAATGTAAGAGGACTGGTCCATGAAATAAAGACAGATCAGCTATTCCTCCACTTTGGCCATCTAAACTACTGTTATTATTTTTTTCATTAGTTTTGGTAACAGTGTTTATGGCCACAACCAGTGGGCATTTCAGTTATGATCATTAGTCACTGCTGGTGCTCATCATGTGGAGATATTCATGGCTCCAGAGCCAAAGAGATTTGATTTTCAGCTTAATTCTCCTATCCTACATGGGATCTTCAGGACCAGTACTCAGAAAAAGAATGTCGTTTCTTATCCGGGTCAGTCAGAGTCAAAAGTATCTAAATGACTTGTGAAGCTACATCCCATCCTCAACAATGGTTTCAGGTTGGTGGTGCTTTGGACATATTACTCAAAATGTCATTTAACTGATGGCTTAATGTCACATTATGCTTTTCACCCAATAGTCTCAAGGTAATTTATTAACAGTTATCAAAATCTAAGATTTTATCATTAACCGTGAGATACTACGGACATCTTTGTAGACACAGGAAATTGAGGAAGAGAGTTTTCATGACATATTCAAACTCAAACCAGTCAGGCAGTACCATTTTCCAATGTGAAGGCCTCTGTTCCTTATTCGGTCATTTTGGACCTCTCATTTGGGGCACCATAGGTAACACAGTATGGGAGCACCTGGTCTGGCATCCTTTGCTGGCCATGTATTTACTAGATTGCTGCCAAGCTTTCTAGTCAAATGATACTGAAGAGTGTTAATCCACAGGAGTCTGAGAAGAGACCAGACACTGTGTTTGTCCTGGCTTGCTCCCAGTTTGCAGACTGTCTGTCAAGCAGCCACTCTGACCCGGCACACAATTTACCTGTCTTTCACTTAAAAACCCATAGCCTTCTGTGGAGGTCTCACTTCGTGTGCGGATCTCCTTAGTCTTTGGGTGTCATATGAGCAACAAGGCTTTGCAGGGAGGATCCAATGCCTCAGACGTTTTGCTTTCTGGATCAAGTTTGAGAGATGACAGCTGACTGGAGTACAGTGGATTTCCAAGTGAAATGATCCTTGACTTGACCTTGGCCTCCCCAAGAGTATTCTTCTGGTTTTCACTTGAGTTTAGGAAGGCAGGAAGTTCATGTTGTCTGCTCTGAGTGTGATTGATTTTGCTGGCCAGAAGAGGTCACAAGGAATAAAACCCTCTTATCCAAAACAAGCCATCCATCTCGGCAACCTACATTAGACCTTTCTGAGACCCTCTGCTGGCTGCTGATATTGTCCTAATCTCCTCATCTTGATTTAGATCAGAAGGAAACTCAACAAACCTACTGCATTTATTAACCCTGTACACTCATCTAAGCGCCACTCATCTGAGTGCCACTCACCAATGAAGACTCAATCTGGCAGAGGCACAACCCTCTCCTGACTGCCCATGATGGACCCCAAAAGTATGTTTGTCATTTCAATGACTTCCATAGCAGTGATCTCACCACAGCAAACAGATTTCACCAACTGTATAGGGCAATTCCACATAGAAAGTGTCTGTAATTGAATTCTGAGCAAGAATAAAGCACAGGGAATCTGAGCTTCAGTTGCATAACCCATCCCGCAATAGGACATCTATTTTATATACATTTTACCAGCTAGAGAGGATTGTGGAATCCTAGAGCTTGGGCCCATTTTTATATGAGCTGTTTTAAATCTGAAGCATGGTGCCAAGAATGGTCAGTGCTCACAGATTGCTGTTTGGATAGCAATTTATAAGCATTTTCCCTGTGCGTCATTTGCATATAGGAATTTCCATACAGTACGAGACCGACAGTGTGTCTGCTCTGCTTAGTCTGTCTCTAACCTTGATCAATGCCAGATGTTTTGCAGGAAATCGTATACCACAATGCACTGTGATACTCCCTGATAGGTGAAAAGGGTTTCCTGTCCCTCCTGATGAGGGGCACAGCACATTTATCACACAATGCATGAATGTACAGCAGAGAGATTAGTTAGCTGTATGAGGCTTGACCTGAAGTTAGTCCAAGTCACTGAGAGCCTTGATTTCACTGTGATTTGGTTGAAATCAGTAGGATCACACTGAGCAATCCGTTTAACTCCAGTTCACATGCTTTAGGGTCTTTACCTGGCAGATGTGAACAGCTCCACTGATTTTGCTGGCATTATGTCACTTAGAGCAACCAAGGATCGAGTCCCACAAAACTCCACATCCTGCTTCCAGCTCCAACTCACCCTCTTTTTTTTGGTAAGGGATTTTTGTCAACATGTAGCAATCACGGTATCCTGTGCTCCTCACTGATAGTTTACACTAGAAAGATTACCTTTACGCTGCCTGAACGGCAAGTGAGGATGGCTGGGGGTAAGAGTAGATACTCGGACGACGCTTAGTACTTTGGAAAAACATGGATTTTCCTTTTGGAATTTCCCATGTTCTAAAATGCAGGATTTCCTATCTGCCTTGGCATGGATGGATGGAAAAAGCAATTCACTTAAAATAAACAGTTCCCAGGAGATGTGGAGCCAGGGAAGAGCCTGGTCAAACGCTGAGCACAAGGTCTGAAGGCCCAGCTCAAAGCTTGTAAAGACAATAGAAAAAAAAATCCTACTCAGCTGGATGGGATCAGCCCTATATTCACTAAGGTTCAAAGTTCTCACATGCTTATGCACAGATACCACATAGACACAGTCATCTATACAAAATAGATCAAAGGCCATCAGCCTTTATGATAAGACTGAATTCCCACCACTGAACCACAGAGTTCATAATCCTGAAATCCCTTTTACGTAGCTATTATACCAGCTTTCATGAACCTGGAAATTTCCATGCCAGTGAATGAGAGATCTCTAAATAAGAATTGCTGATGGCCCGCGACGCTTAGAGACCAGCTTGTCACTCAAAGGCAGCCACCTCTGGGGTGGAATGTACTTGTCATTCAGTGAGTGCAGCAAGAGTAAACAAAGTAAAGAAAAAATATGTCTTTCTAAATAAAGTCATAGTTGGAATCTGCTAGAATTATTTATGCCTAATGAGCTACTAACATTCATTTTCTTGTCTTCATGAGATGTGTCCTCTAGTTTCTAATACAATCTCGATCCTAGACAATGCTTCTTTAATACAATGTTGGGGTTTTGTTTAATGCCTCATTTGGAGCAGAGGGAAAGTGAATGAAACACCAGTCTACAGTCTCCACAATTATCCAAGATTGCCTTGGAGAGCTCCCAACGCTGCCAGTCCAGTTCTTAACAGGTGACTAAGGCCCAATGAGTAAAGGAACCATGGGTCATAAAATCTCTCCTTACCTTCAACTTTCCCATTGCCTTTATGCTTGCTGTTTCGGAGAGGAGGCACTTCCAGTGAAACTATGCCTGAGTTCTCCAGAATGTTCACCTCCACTCGTAACCTCCCCACCAGCTGCTGGGGCCGGATGCTGACTGTATACTCATATTTTCCCAGTCGTCTTTGCAAAAGCTCTTCATAATGCAGTAGGAACTTGGCCTGCATCTTGCGAGGAATGAAGACAGAAGCTTTGAATGTCTCATAGCCATTCTCCCTGGAAGGAAAATCCAAAGACACCTTCAAATCCCATACACATCACGTACCATCTTCTCCAGTGAATGATGAATCTGGATTTCATTTGACAAATATAAATATTTCCTATCAATGGAGATGTGAAACCAGCAAGCAAGAAAACATCCTAATGCTTCAGAGCACGTAGGAGGTTTCCACAGGAGGAAAGGTCTTAAAAGACAGGATGACTTCTTACAAAGAGGAATATCACAAACCTGTATAACATGGAACAGAGCCAGAGGAAAAGCTGTCTCTTGGTTTCTTACACAGAGGATTTGCAAGACCCATATTTAATTCTTGACTTTGCCACTGCCAACTCATTGCACTACCTTAAGCAAAATAGAAATTAATTCCTCTTCCCTAATATTAGCAGTTTATAGCTATATACTCAATGAGGAGAAATAGGACCCTTAAGACAATTCCATCACTAAAGATCTCTCTAAAAGGACTCTTCTATTCTGATTGACCGGATTGTGCCATCAGACACTGAGCATACAACTCTCAGTCAGCTTTCTGTTCACTAATTTGAAGTGAGATTAATTCACACCTTTAGCCTTTATTGGCTTCTGCTGCCCTTCTGTTAAACAGAGATAAATTAAGACGCTCTACCTCCTGTACAGTGCACTGTAGTGTCCAGCTGCCAGGCACTGACATGATGCCAGGCACTATTATTTGTGAAGGGAAAATAAAAAAGCCACATAAAAGGCTTTTATGGAAACTTTTAATGCCAGGTAGTGGTAACTTCAGAATTCACTGGTGTGAGATTTTGGTGATGCTCACAACTCAGTGAGTATTGAAAGGCTTTGATTTCTCTAACACATATAAAAATATATTTTTTTTAACGTTAGCCTTTAGGGCAGTTGGAATGACCATACCAGTGGTCTAACAATAACAGGTAGTAATCGCCTACAGAAGAGGATGCAACAGGCCAGAACAAGAGAAATATGGTGCTTCAAGAGAAATATAGAACTCTCTCAGGTTCTGCCAGTCTGTGTCTGTACCCTGAGACAGAATCTTTTGCTAAAGGTTCCCGATGGATTTTTCCTACTAAAAATTCATCTAGTCGCTTTTTGAACGCACATTAAGTTTAGTATCCACAATTTCTACTAGGAAGAAACAAAATTTATGTGACTAATACCTTGTTGTGGCCACTTTGAACCTGCCATCTGATAATTTCATTCAATTTTCTCTAGTTTTTCTATGAAAGAAAGAAAATAAAAATTCCTTATTCTCCTTCCACGTATCACTGTAAGTTCAGATCTCTGTCACATCTCTCTCTCCCCACAGTTCATCATTTCTCTGGTCTGAAAATCATAATCTATTTAGCTGTTCCTGATCATGTGTTCACATTGGGATAGTGCTACTGTCCCAGCTAATGGAGAATAGCGCAGAATTTTCCAGAGCAGCAAAATCCATCCAATGGTGCATATCTTCGAGAGCTTCTTGGGGGAATTTGGGCAGCTGTGAAATTAGAATGTTGCTGAAGAAGTACATTCTGTTGAACATACAGGTTTTTAGATTATTAAAGGGGTGAGACTTTTTGCCGGTGCTTGGCCAAGAAGACTAAAAGCAGTCATGCACTGAGAACAGGGCAAGTAAACATGACTGTGAAAGGCTACTTGTGGTTCTACCACTGACTAACTTTGCAGTCTTGAAGTTGTAACTTGTTGAATTTCTGTGTCCCTTAATTTTCCTGCCTGTTATTCAAGAATTAACAAGATTTCTTTCCCTCTCATGTCTCTCAAGTATATCCTGGAGCATCTTGGACACAAAAATGTTGTGTGACAGGGCTAGAAAAGGCCACATGCAATTTTACATCACTTTTAGAGTATGGGAATGACACCAGGCAGTGTGAATAATATTATGATTAGCTCTTTCTTCCCATAGATGAGTATGCCAAAGCAGCAAAAATAAAGACAGGAGGGGAGTCTGTCGCTTCCCAGAACACAGACAAATGCACGACACTTACCTTCCATCTGTAGGGCTCAGAGGTTTCTTGTGCCTTGCTTTGTCGTCGCTGCTATGTTTCTTTTCTTTCCCTGTGACCTCCCCATAATAAGTCTTGTTGCCGATGCTCCTGGAGAGACCAGAGATGTCAACATGACCACTCTGCACCCATATACAGTGACAGCTGTACAGCTTGCTGTAGAAGGGTTCACAGACTGTGCACATGTGAGTAGGCTAAGTGTGCTGCTGGTGTAACTCTCCTTGAGTCCACTTGAGTCACTGAGACAGAAGCTGACTTAGAAGTTCCCTGGCTGGTTATACCAGCAGAGTACATTGTTACATCAGGAGTTTACCTCTCTAAAATGCCAGTTCAGTAGGTAATCTTCAAAGCATAAGGATGCAAACCAGAAAGCGAAGCAATTGCCAAGAATCCCAATGATCACCTTTTTTTGTCTAGTGTCAGATCCACCATACATGTCAATAAACATGACAATACTCAGGATGATCGCTCTCGATTAGCTGCCTCCCTAACTAAAATGTTTCTCCCTGGGAATGAGTTACAGGGCCATGGATTCCATAAAGAAACAGCCCTTAACATACATTTTGACTGATGAAAGGCAAAAGACTGTTTTTCCTCCTATTCAGTCCAAATGGAAGTTTTTCTGAAAGAGCTGATCCCTTGTCTGCTATGCTCAGGTCCAAATTTGGGGTCCCAGTATCTATCCATAGGCAGGATCTGAGCATGACCAAACGAAATATGATTTTGAAACCAGGAGCTTAATTTATTCCTTAGTGAGTCATCTCGGTACAAGCTTGGCTGCCCTCTACTTGCTCTATTATCCACATAGAATGACTAACACCTCCAGCTGCAGGTGAATCTATCTGCTAGTTGGAGTTGACTGTCCACTTCCATTGATAGTATGGAGAACCTAGAACCACAAGAAGCTGCTTAGGCACCACTGTCAGAGTTAGGTGGAACAACTATGCTGTGCCAGTGTTGCTGAAACTTCAATTGAAAACGTTTCTGAGGGCTAGGAGAGATTTTGTGGTCCAAATCAAAAAGAAAGGAGAAGAAAGAAGTTGCTAAAAGACATGCAGATGGAAAATAGAATAATTTTTTTCCCCATGTACATTGAGGACTTGAATCTTAGTGTCATGTCATCCAAGGACTTGCTCTGTGCGTTGATGCCATGACCAGTCTCAGATGGAGTTTATCATGTGTGTGGTTTTATTTTTCCCAAAGAAAAGCAAAAAGACCTTGATACAGTCCTACTGCAGATTCGCCAGCTTTTGAAATCTCAGAGAACTATCCGTGGGATGGAAGAACAACTGTCCACCCAGCTGTCAGCATTACTTACTTACATGGTAAAGTTGGAAATGAAGGCTGCAGCCGGGATCTGCATCTCAAAAACACCTTCACGTGCCTCAGATCCGCTGTTCACCATTGTGCACGACACTGTGGTGAAAGCATACCGAGAGATGATTGTGGATTTCACAGTGAATTCGGACATCCGAGGCCTGGTTTCCTGTAGATATCAAAAGGTTACCTATTAACCCTGACAGTTAGATAACCCACCCTGTCAGTGTTTCAATTAATACTTAATATGTTCAAGTAAATTACCACCCTGTGAATATTAGAATCCCCTATGAAAAACAGTTAACAGCAGGCAAGGTGGGCTTGCACAGAAAATTTCAGGTGAGCTGCAAAGGTACACCAGGAACATGGCACTGCCTTTGTTCACGCACAAGAGCAAAGGCCACAGTCATTCTGCAATGCTTGGGAAGGGCCTGGGAAGGATGAGCGCTCTGATTATGCCAGCCTTTATGTTGTGAAACACACTGACAAAATCCATATGTATCCTAAATTGCACCCTTCAACTCTGACCGTGTGAGAGGAACAAGTTTAGTCCCTTATGGCCTGGGAAGAGAAGCCCAGAATATGTCCCCATGGGATTCAGAACTGATGTCAGAGAAACTGCCCTGTGGACTGTGCGCAAAAGCAGATGTAAGACCTCTTGAAAGACTGAGATCACTGTGCAAGAAGCAGCATCTTCAAATTCACACAATCAGATCCATAAGTTATGTAAACAGAAAAACTGCTGTCAATGGAGTGGGTGGAGTCCTCTTCTACTGAGAATCCATCCTGAAGGTCTCAGCCAATGGATGGAGCAGACTTAATAAGAAACACTGACACTGTGACGTTTCAGGCAAAATATTTTAAGTCTTTTAGCCCACACTGGATTCTTTCCAGCAGAGAAGCAGCAGAGACTGCAATGAATGACACATGATGTAGCAATGGAAGCTGAAAGCCAATTTCTGCTTCTTGGGAATGTGTTTTTGTACACAAGTTCTGGGTTGTAGCATTTCTCCAGTCTAATGTGATTTTTTGACAGCAACATCTCCATGGAGCTCAGCAGTTTTCTTCCTGGAAAACGTCAGTGTATTTAACCATAAGCAGTCCATGTAAGAAAATTTCTGCATGTTGCCTTAAACAGTCAAAGACCAAAACCTCAAAAGCAGAAGGAAGCTAAAGAATATAATACATTGCAAATACAGAACTACTCCCTAAGCCAAATAAACTGAGACTCTTCCTATTGAGGTTGATAAAAAGTCACAGCCACATAGGACTTGTGAAGACAAGAACATGTTCTTCAGCTGCACTTCCAGAATGATTTTTTTCCAAACAAAAACAATTTTGACAAATTCCTTAACAAACAGAGCAAGCATTTGTATGAACAAGTTTAAAACAGGAACATTTCTGCAGTAGCTGATGGCATCAGGAGCAGTAATAAATGAGCATCCAACTAACCAAGCTGCTGGGCCAGTGAATTCCCGGCAAACGGAAGAATGAGGATCCACTGGAAACAAACACAAAACTGTCAATAGACTTGAAAATAAGGCCCCATCTTCCTACACTTTCAAGGTTTGGAAAGATTCCGATAAACATGTCTCAACTGAACCTAATTGTGATAGATATCTTTAACAGCTGGAGGATGTGTGATATGCTCTGTGTCCACGAACATCCTACTTAGCACAGGCTCAGCTCACACGGAGCGCAATGGCAAGAAATTAGCACTTTTAGGGTGTGATTCGTCTCACTGATTTCAGACAGCTCAGTGAGGTGGATCTAGACTAGAACACATCTGCTCAGACCTAATGTCCTCCCCTCAGGCCACTAATGGCTTTTACTCAGTCGTTATTGGTTAGAACTAGACCCTACTGTTCTTAGGACTTTCCCTGATACATAGGCATGGGTTTCCAGTCTCATTATCCTGAAAGTGAAGAGGATGGGGAGTTTCAATCTGAAGTAGTTTTGTAGGAACGTTTCCAGATATAATGAGCTGATGTTTCAATACCACTAATTGCCTGTGGCACAGCAAGAGATATAGAGGATTTAGTTACAGAAATAAAAGAAAGAATCTGAAACTACAGCAAATTCTTTGGTTCCAGATCTTCTGCATCCACTCCCGCATTCTGCATGTCATCATAAGCTATGGGTTCAAACATAGCTGACAGCTCAACAGCAAAAGAGGATCAAGCCCTTTGCCCTTTACTTGAGATACAAGTGGTTCTGCAGTGACAACTCTGAAAAGGAGACTAACACTGTAAATGGAGTGATGGGTTCATCTGAAGTCAGAAAGTTTTTAGAATATGACAGAGGACATGTACTTGTTATGACAAGAACATAAGAGTAGTTGTATTGGGTGAGAACAAAAACAACTCTAACCCTGTAGCCTATCACTGGCTGAGAAGAGTATAAAATCACTCCAACCTGTACTGATACCACCCAAAAATAGTGTCTCAGTTTTCAGTGATCTGTGGCTGAAGGAACTCCTGAACCAAGGGTGGTATTTTTGTGCTTAGTAAACTTCTGTGGATTTTTCTTCTGTGACTTTATACGGCTGCTTTTTAATCCATGTAAACTTTTAGCATCCACAACATCTTGTAGCAAGGAGTTCCACAGCTTAATCCAGATATTTTATCTGGAGAACAATGTCACTTATGATTATTTTGCTGAATCTGTTATTTTCTGGCTTCAGCTGATCTCTGTCATATCTCTCTTTCCCACTGAACAAGCTCCAGCTCTGATATCTTCACAGATGAAGGAATGGCAAAAACAAATGAAAAAAAGGCATTCAACACCTCTCCCTCTTCCTGGTGGTTATCAGTTGCTGCTGGAGAAAGCAAACACTGAACAAGGGCATCACATCCAACTGAGGATGAAAGAACTGATTCATCTTCCCATCCCTGGAAGGGATCTGCCATTCCTTGTATATAGAAAATATAAACGGCAGGGGAAGAGGCAGTTTCCAAACAGGTTGCTAGGTCGGGCTTGGCGGGCAGCCCAAGTTCCAGTCTGAGATTCTTGCGCGTTCCCTGGAGCTCTTGCACAATCCATCAGCGCCTGATGCCCTGACTTACAGCTGTGCAAAGGCCTGTTTGTTTTCTCCACTTTTTATTAAGGTCTTCGGAAGATGAGAGGCAGCACAAAGAAAAAAAAAACAAAACATAACAAAACAAACCATTTGTTTAATATTATTATTAGTGTGATTTATTATCCCTATTAAAAATAAAGCTGGGCAACGCCAAGGCAGCAGATTAGCACACCGCTATAAGGCAGGTTGGCTGGATACTTTATAAAGGTGTCCTGGTTATCATGATGAACTAGGAGCTGAAATTTTCTTGCCAAACAAGTGATTTTATGCTTGTTTACATCAAATGTTTGGAAAGACAGAAGAGAGCTGAAGATAAATGAAATACACTCTGTGTTTTTGCCTTTATCAGTTGCTTTCATCAAAACAAATTGACTGTATCTCAGATTAGAAGTAATAAACTAGTAATAAGACTGTGAGTTGCTCTCCTCTAGGCTGCTGATTCAAATCTGTCCAAGATCAAAGGGACCAGAAGCCATTACAATATGATGGCTGCTCAGTGTGCAAAATGAGTTCCTCCAGTTCTCAACTCCATACCTCAGAAAAGCCAGAAAAATAATTGGCCATGAACAGCAATTTCACTGTCTGCCTCTTTAACCAAAGTGCAGCAATATCGCCAGATCTCATGGATTTGTTGTACATCTCACGATTGCAGGTCTACATCTTAAAGTGTAGGTTCCTTGTGCAGAAAGCAGGATATTGGGTTCCTTGGTTTCTTCCTTTCTTCGGTAAATTTTGGCCTCTGCATCAACAGAGAACAATAGAGACCTTCAAATTGGCAAGCAAACTCTCCTGTTCTCTTCAAATTCAGTGAGATTTCATCAGGCTTATGTTCACTGTCTTCTCTCCAAGTCTGGGGTTGAAAGATGGATTGGGAAGTACTCGAAGAACCTGTACCTGTTGCACTGATCAAAATGAAGACTGTTTTACATAGAATCTCACCCTACTATCACCCACTGACACAGTTTAATCCTGGGCACAGGGATGCGCACACACATATACACGTAAAGTAAGTGTAATTCCCATGAGGTAAAATAGACACGGTGTGATACATACCAGCCTCTGCAAAAATTTGGCCTGTCTTGGAACACGGCGTGCAACCTGCAAAGAGTTAAGGGAGTTAATGGAGCCTAGTCAACTTATAGAAGACATATCACCTGTTTAAATCCAGACACAGGTTTGTGTGACTGATCACCCATGGCCAGGTTCAAATGTTCCACCGGTTAAAATTAAAACCTAAATCTCTTCTATATTAACAGACCCGCTGATCAAAGCTCAGCAGTGGAATGCAGCTCTTGCAGGCGAGGAGGTACTGTGTGTTTTGCAAATGCTACTTGGCAAGTGGCCCTCTATATGACAACAGGAACCTCAACCTTTCGTCCTAGTCCTGGACACTATGTCTTGGCCCTGGAAGCATATTCTCTTATAGCTTCCTACAGAGTCACACAAAGGCTGTGTGTCACTGGTTTTGCCCCGTTGCATGGTATATGGGCACATGATGTGATCTGTGCTCTCCACAGATACTGTGGATTTATTGGGCAGTGGCAGAAAAGCACTAACTATGTGCAAAAAGGGAACAAAGATTTTTAAACTCAGCCACAGATTTTATTATGAAATGAAGTGCTTCACCTATGACAACACAATTATATTCATTGTATCACCCTTCACAACAACTCCTCTGCCTTCTTCCCTGTACATGGTGTAAGTCTCAGCTTAGCAACATCTCCAAATTAAATCCCTCCCAAAAAAGAGCGTACAAGTCTCTTGTCAATGAGGGAAACCAAGTGACTTCTTAAAATGTCGGTGAAACTCCAGAGAGCAGAGGAACACAATGATATTTTTTTACCTGATTTGCCCTTTCTGTTGATTTACACTGAAATAAGAGCACTCCTTGCCAAAGAGATGATTTTATGTCTGTTTATATCATGCATTGAAAAGCTCAGGAAAGCCCAATGGAGAAATTAACAGTCTCCTTGCTAGAATCTTTATTATTTCCTTCTGCATTATTTTAGCCAACACATTGTAAAATTAGAACCAAGGAAAAACAGCTCCCTTGGGAAATTCTCAATGGAGAGGAGAGGAGAGGAGAGGAGAGGAGAGGAGAGGAGAGGAGAGGAGAGGAGAGGAGTGGGGTTCTCTGCAGTATAAATTTTGGAATACACTTTCTAAGTATGTTATCTCAGGCAAGTAAAGCACCTCAGGAACCAGCTGTGAGAGGCTGCAGAGTCTCCAACA
Source organism: Ibidorhyncha struthersii (assembly GCA_013398815.1). Lineage (NCBI taxonomy): Eukaryota > Metazoa > Chordata > Aves > Charadriiformes > Charadriidae > Ibidorhyncha > Ibidorhyncha struthersii. The sequence goes on along the minus strand of VZSZ01009493.1, from coordinate 157,098 downwards.
CTGTAGGTTCTTCAGAACAAGCCAGACAAATGTCTGTGAAGTTGATTCTGCTTGGAGCAGAGGCAGGGATAAGAAATCAGTGCTCCTTAGTACTTTTTTTACTAAAGGATTACCTTTTGGAACAAATGCATCTGTTGTCCTGTATGGAATGGTCACAGGCTTTTCTACTGACTAATTGGTGAAACTGGAAATTGGTTACTTGTTTTACCTTTCCCCATCACACACCCATTTTGTTTGCTTGCTTATTTGCATAAGAAGGCCTTGTATGACTTGGCTCCTTCAAAAGCTACCTTCTAAAGACTTGAGGATAACCAGTAGACATTAGTGAGTAGCTAAGGATCCCCTGATCACAGTATTCTGTTTGCTAGGACTTCGTGACTACTGCCTAAGCACTGCTGCAGGGTTTATCACACTGATCAGTCCATCGAAGTGTTTTGAACCAGCCAGTTTCACTAGCATCACCTAACGGAACAATTTCCAAATTCACATCAACCTTTATCTCTAAGGCCTTCCAAAGCACTCATTAAAGCCCAATAATTGCTAGTAGTGACCCCATAGCTGTTGCCATCTGCTAGTCTTAGCGTGGTATACAGAGAATAAGCTGGGCAGTAGCAACCCAACTACCTGAAAAGAGCTGTCCGTTACCTCTAGTGCAACGGTAAGAACTAGCAACCTTGTCAACTACCTTAGCAGAGTGGTCAATCATTGGATAACTCAACCACACTCTTTGCAAGTACCACAATGCTGCAAAGACCTGTGTCTGTACCTGCCTTTGTGAGTGGAAGATCCTCCCAGGATGTTACAGAAAAACACAGCCCTATACATTCTCCTGAATCTGTTAGAGATTTGTTTATAGTGTAGTATCTTGATCTAGGGAAGAACCTGCCTGTTCTTAACCTGGCTTATGTGTTCAGTGAGGATGGACAGATGTCCTCTTCTAGATCTGGCTGTCCCAGTGGGCTAGGTCACCGCCTCTATTTATGCATCACTGCTTTTCTGTTGGAAGTTATTGCTGCCACTGATCTGCCAGCAACACAGCTCCTGTGAAAACCCCCTCATTTGCCTCAAGCAAGATCAGGCAGGTTATTTCAACACTGTGAGCCAGTTGCTTGAGCTTCGCAACTGATTTTCCTCCTAAAGTAGAGGAGTGTTCCCAGATATCCCACCACTGGTAGAACAGTGGTGGAGATATTCTCTCCCACTGGGACAGGTGGGTCTGCAAGATGATGTTGGTTTGTGGCTGAATTCCCCAACAAGGAATTACCGTGTTCACGATAACCAGGATTGACAATGAAGTTGCTGAGGTCCTCACAGGGCACTTCTGGAGTGAGGCTCTTCCCATTCTAGGTGGGATGAACAACTGAATGACCAGCTCTGTGATGTGTACAGATATATATTGAGTCTCACTCTTCCCAGTTACTATATGGCAGAAGATGCCAAATACAGGCATACACTGACATTTGAGACACTAGGGTATCCCACCTGGCCTCCAGCAAGGCACAGGTCTTCCATAGGTCCTGCATTGTAACTGCCAGTCCTACATGAGTCTCTCAGATACTACAGAGCCTCTCAGATCTGATCAAATTTAGGTAACAGATTGATTCCCTGAGTGACCCAAAGTCACACATGGTATCTGTCATGGACCTGAAAGATGTGAGCACAGATCTGAAGCTCAGCCTTTTAAATCACAGCCTCCCAAACCATCACCCAAACTCTCTTGCTAACTTACAAAAAGTTCATAGCCTTTTCAGCCCTGTTTCCCCAGAAAATCTAAAGCTACACAATGACACAACGTAACAGCCCTCACTTGCAGAATATTTTTTTTTCCTCCCCCGGTCAAGAAGCATTTTACAAGCTGAAATTCATGTGGTTCGTTTCATCCAGCAGGAGTTAAAAATCAAGATTGAGACCACAGGCAGAAAAACTTTCCTCCGAGCCTGAAATACTCTGAATTACTCAGCCTGGCGCGTGGCCAGGACACGGCGTTAACTCCCTTGTCCCTGCGAAATGCCTCGTTAGCACAGCTATGGGGATGTCAGCTTTGGACCCATCCATCCCCTGGCAGTAGCACCCATCCCGGGAGGGTGCCAGCACTCTCCTGGCTTAGCACTTCCATCAACTGCCTTGCTTGTTAGTAGCAGCCTCCCACGGAGCTGAGCTGCCGCCACAGCCACGGGCACACTGCAGGGATGGGTGCAATAAATGCAGTTTTAACACTGCGTGTCAACACTGATGGTTAAGAGGGGACAAGCCAGCCTCGGCCACCAGATGCTCCCAAACGACGACCACCTTAAAACCTACTTGCTCCATGATGCTGTAGTCTGCCAGCAGCTTCTCTTCCAAGTACCTCGCCATCAGCTCCGAGTCGGGCTGCCCTGCTGAGGTGGAGAAGCCCCAGCAGAGCCACAGCCAAAGGATCATGGTGGAGGGGGAACGCCGGCTAAGGCTCCCTGCCCCGCAGGTGAGAGGAAAGCCCGGCTGCCTGCGGCTGCTGCCTGCGCTGCCGGATGGACCGGCTGCGAGGAGGCTGACAGGAGGCGAGACGATCCACCCTCTTCTCCTCCTTCCCATCTCAGGACCGGCCCCTTTTCCACTCAGGGCGGTTTCCCGAGCTGCCAGGGGCTGTGGAGGGGATCCTTGCAGGGTTTCTATCTTGCAGCTACTCCCATCAGCCAGGGGTCCAGTGGGCCACTGGGCATGAGCCATCGCCATGCTCCTCTCAACGCCGCCCTCATCCCCCATCTCGCCTCATGTAGCTGAGAGGAGTGGCACCGGGGGTCCCTGAGGTGCTGCCACATGTCATTCTGGCACCAGCAGCACTCCAGCCCTGTTGGTGGCACTCGGCGGGGGCTGAGGAGACATTTCCTCCCCCTGTCTGGGGGCTGAAGCAGGGCCTAAGATGGCCGCTGTCTCACGGTGCCCACCTAAGGGGCTGGTGCCCAGTGCCAGTGGGAGCTGGAAGGACACGCTGGGCTGTCAGGGTGTCTCCTCACGGGGGTCAGCCATGGCAACGGGCGGGCCTGAATGGCTTACACCACGGTCTGTATGAAATAAGCGCCCTTCCACCTACCCCTTTGGGACACACTTCAAGGCTGGGGCTTTACCCAGGAGGGGTAAAACCCTCCAGCTTCACCCTCTTCGAAGGGACACCTTCTCCCGCTCCCCAGTCCCCAGTCTGGAGAGCCCTGTGAAAGCTGCCCCAGGTCCCACCACCCTGGAACAGGGCAGGGCTCCCTCCACAGCTTCACCTCAGTACTCCATCGGGCAGCCTCACCACCAGCAAAGATGGCTGAGACATGTACTTTCGCCCCTCTCTGTTGTCGTCTGGACTCCGTTTCTCAGCTGGGCAAAGCTGGGGTGAGCCTCCTGCTCTTCCCTCCCTCTCCCAGAGGCAGAGCCCTCTCCTCCCTGGCCAGCCCCAGGGCGAAGGCAGCTGGGTCCCCTCCAGGCATAGCTCATCCACAGGCATTCAGGAACTTGCATCTGCAGCGCCCACCTAACCCCAAAACAGATGTATTTACTACTTCTTTTAAAAGAATAGTAGATGTGGTGCAGAGGGACACAGTTTAGTGGTGGTTTTGGAAGTGTTATGTTGATGGTTGGACTTAATGATCTTGAAGGTCCCTTCCAACCTAGACGATTCTATGATTCTATGATTCATTTTTCTATGCCAGCAGTAACTTCTTAAACCCAGCAGACCCAAATTTCCTCTCCTTTTGTTCTTCTTTTTTTTTGATGCAGGTGTTAGGTGCTGCACACACAAACCTGTCAGCAGCAGGAAGGTGCTTGTTCCCCATACAGAAGGGACAAGGGGTGCTGGAGATGGGGTAAAGAGAAGGGACAACAATGTTGACACCTTCGGAACTCCCCTTTAGCAAATCGGTGGCCCAAGCTCAGGCTGTGGCCACACCATGGGTGGCATTGCCAGCAGGAGGGAAGGAATCAAAAGCCTGGCCAGCCCCTTTCTCACTGGGACCACTCCACCACTGGCAGGTACAAGGGTCTCTGGAGTGGCCACATCCCAGATGGGAGCTGCAGAGCTGGGCAGTTCTGCAGGGAATGACAAAGGACTTATGTGGCTGGAGGGGAGAAGATGGTGGGAGAAAGGTGGAGGGAGGCTGGGGCAAGATGCTGCAGGCCCCCAGAGGCACTCCAAATGGTTCCTGTGCTGATCTGGTCCCTTCCAAAAGATCATCAAGGCATTACCCTCAGCTCCTCACCATTTTAAAGTGAGATGGAATCAACAATCCAGTTGAGGATCAAGAAAGACTTCAAAGCAAAGGTTCAGGCTGAGACCTGGTTTAAGGGCACGCAAAAAAAATGGTTTGAAGTATTTTTCAGCTGGGTCCAGTTTATTCCAGCTTCTGCATGTCTTGTCCAGCTCAGACACAGAAGAATGAGCATACTCCTGAACTCCAGGTGAAGTGGGGCTGCAGCCTCCTGTGCCCTCATCACTGGCATTAGGATGGGCTGCTCCTCAGCCTGGTTTGTCCATGTTTCACTAACTAGGGGCCACAGCTGAATAAGAGTCTTTCAGGTCTCCAGTGTATGCTTAGAAATGCTGGAAACTGGCATTTTAAACGATACATATGGGATGATCTTCCCACTGCTTTGGAAAACCTATAGGAAACCATGGCATACCTGTAAAAGCAAGTCAAAACTACCCTGCTAACCCTAGAGGTACCAGTAGTGCCTGGGCAGGATGGGGAGATGTTTCCCAATTTGAAATAACCATTGGGCAGTCAGGAGGCATTTGGAGAAACCCCCACATCTCACCAGCTATCCCTCTTTGCCTCCTGGTCGGTATTCAGTTTGTTTCTACAGCCACTCTGCTTCTCCCATTGCACAGGTGAGCAGCTGAGGGCCAGAATAAATCACAACAGTGGGACAGTGCAAAGATATTGCAATAAACCTAATCCTAAGCACATCTGGTGAAAGGAGGAGATTCAGACAAAAGCAGGACCGTAGAGCAGGTAGGGCATAACCAACGGGCATGAGAGAATGAGCTGGGAAAAACACTGCCCTTCCCAAAGTGATTAGGAGCAGCCAATTCTGCTCATGCTCTCCTCAGCAAGGGCACATAAGGACACAGCACATAGCTAAATAATACCAGGGTGTGTTTTAATGTGGTGCAGATGCGGTTAGGTTTGGTGAGTGAACATTAAGCCTGAGGTCTTGATTCTCACATTATCCTCTCTTCCCCCTCCCTGGAATAAGGTCTCCTACTTCTGGGGGGAACATGGTGGGCACTGTTCTAGGGCTGCCGTTGGAGATGGAGATAAGCAGTTACTCAGGTGTGTTCACATTAGACATGTTTGATGCTGACTTTTGCCGACTTAGCAAGATGAGCAGCTGTTCTTTGGGTGGGAGCTCAGCAAAGTAAATTGCCTGGCATGCCTGCGGCCAGCATGAGCAGAGACAGTGGAGAGAGGCATGATCTAACAGCTGAGCTTCCACACACATTTCACCTGGAACGGATCATGTTATGTCAAGGAATCTCTCTGTGTTGACATACAAACACATGCACCTTGGTGATGCTCTGCCTTCACACATCTGCATGCCCCTGTTTTTCCATGGGCAGGACTAGTCTTCCTCATTTTCACTGTGCCAGTTAAATAAACCCTGTAGGGAGTGTTGAAGCTAAAGAAAATGTTGGCATCTTCTAGCTCAAGATCAGGGGGTTTCCACACTCCACACTGAAGCTGAAGGAACAAGATCAGAGCTGCATTTGGTCAAAACATCAATGCCATGGCTGCATGGATTCATAAATTAAAGATTTACAGTTCTCTGGTCTTCTAGGTAGAAGAATGGGACACCAGACACTTACTTCATGCCGAGACACCTACATTAAATGCCCAACTAGAACTGTTTGAACCAGGAACTAAATCTACCCAAAGCACTAACAAACTGTAGGATTTAGTGGCATTCAGAGCCAGCAATTTAATCAAGCAATTGGCAAGAGTCCCAAGGGGTCATACAGGCATAGACATTGATAAATGTTCAGAGGTAAAATTAATTATGGTGTAAGTTCAGGGAATTACATTAAATATTTTATTTCAGATCTTAATCTAATCAATCTCCTCTGAAATATCTGGATAGGACCTGATGGTCCCCATGTCTGACATTATTTGAGAGATGCCTGTGTTCCTGAAAGGGTTTTTCTGGAGCCCCCATCACTGCTGATCTCCCCATTGCCATTAAGCTGTGTGCACCATGGCCCAGCAGAGCATTTCAGAACTTCAAAATCAGGTATTGTTCTGATTCAGGATGAAGATTTTAAATATGCCCGAATTCTCTGCCAAAGGGACACAATGCTGGGGGTGTCTGAGTCTTTCTGGGAGGCTTCTGTGAAACATGCTTTGAAGAGGTCATCTGGTCATACAGGCAAGTCGCCAGGTCCTCATACCTCAAATGGCTCTGTTGAATGACAGTACAAAGAGATTAAAGTTGAAGCAACAGGAAGCCCCGTTTGGTATGTCCACATGTAGTTTTGCAGAATGATTGGTGTGTACTGGGACGAATGTCAGTAGGCACCCCATGCAAGTGTGTCACCTTGCAGGTACACCCTGTTCTTACCTGGATCACTGAAAATTTTCAGATAAGAAATTCAGTTTGGGAAGAGGAAACTGGCTGTCTCATAAGTGACAGAAATTGTGAGCGTTTATCCCCAGGTGCAAGCCAAGATAACACAATTTAGTTATTCTGGGGAACAAGACTCTGCCCAGCAGTAACCTCTGAGTGTTTCAGTGAGGACAGTGTATGGAAACTTCCTTCCAGAGGAATCCCAGCCACAGAGAGGATGAGTCATGAAAGAGCCCAACAGACACGTACCACAAAACATCTTACTGAGATCCTGTCCTCCTCATGAAATTCTGGGGAAGTTCACCTAACCTGATAGCAAGTGGTAGGGCTCTGAGCGTCCTCAGCACTTGTTCCTCACGTATATTTTCTGCACCTTCTCCTTGAGAAATTTCAGCTTTTTGGACTCTTTTGGACAATATATTTGAGCAGTTCGTGCCATCTAGTGGTCACATTGATTTCCCAATCTTGTTATGTTTAACCGAAAAAAATTAAGCTACATTTGGCATTTATGAGCGGACTGAAATAAGAGGTTACAAAATTAATGTTAAGTTAAATTCTGTTCTAAAAGGACTTTTTCATCTCTTCAGAGCAGCAGTGATTAGTTTCCCAGTCCAGGGTCCCAGATACCTCCAGAACAGCTATCTTAAACTTTACATTTCTGATGAGAAAGAACCGGTGACTCTGAGCTAGGCGCACAGGTTTGAAGAGAACTCAGCTTAGACGGAAAAGTCAAGCTATAGTAGATACCATCAACACAGCAAAGACTGGGTGCCCTGTGCGTACTACTCTTGCAGTCCTGGATAAGCCCTGTCATAACCACAGCTCCTACCGCAGTCATGGATAACTTAAATACTGCTGGGACTACAGGCAGACAACACTGAGCAAAATCCACGTAAGAGGCTGAGTAAACACTGAGTCCAAGGTATATGGTTAGACTGTCAGTCCCTTGACTACGTGATTTAAAGCCAACCTGGATGTTTAATGTACCACAGAGCTGTAAGCCAACCTCCTGTCTGAAGCAGCGTGCCTGGGATCTTAATGGTGAGATTCCCCTCTGCTCAAAAAGCCTACAATGGTGATGAATGCAGAACAGCTCACTCCAGGAGGGAGGAGTCATCTGATGAAGCGTAGGTGTCCCCAGAGCTGGTGTCCTCCTCTGAGCTCTCTGACTGGGTTTTCTATATTGTACACACCATAAATTAGACCCAGCAAGGGCGGGATTCTTCCCATTCTATGGTGCGGCACATAATTAAGTCAGGCACCATATGATCAGAAGAAAATCTATTTATTTCCATGGGCTAAAAAGGGAGACAAAGATGTACAGTAGGGTAATCCCATCCCTCATTATGCTACTTTGGTCAACAGCTGGCTGAATATGAGCCAGCAGTGTGCCTGGGTGGCCAAGAAGGCCAACAGCCTCTTGGTTTGTAACAGGAATAGTGTGGCCAGCAGGAACAGAGCAGTGACCGTCCCCCTGTACTCGGCACTGATGAGGACCCACCTCAAATACTGTGTTTACTTTTGAGCCCCTCACGACAAGAAAGACATTGAGGTGCTGGAGCGTGTCCAGAGAAAGGCAACAAAGCTGGTGAGGTGTCCGGAGAACAAGTCTGATGAGGAGTGGCTGAGGGAACTGGAGGTGTTTAGCCTGGAGAAGAGGAGGCTGAGGGGAGACCTTCTCACTCTCTACAGCTACCTGAAAGAAGGGTGTAGTAAGGGGGTGTCGGTCACTTCTCCTAAGTAACAGGCAACGGGATAAGAGGAAACGGCCTCAGGTTGTGCCAGGGGAGGTTTAGATTGGTTATTAGGAAAAATTTCTTCACCAAAAGGGTTGTCAAGCATTGGAACAGGCTGCCCAGGCAAGTGGTTGAATTGCCATCCCTGGAGGGATTTAAAAGACATGTAGACGTGGCACTTAGGGACACGGTTTAGTGGTATTCTTGGCAGTGTTAAGTTTATGGTTGCACTTCATGATTTTAAGGGTCTTTTTCCAACCTAGATAATTTTATGTTTATTGAAAAATCCTGCTCCCATCCTCCCCGTTCTCCTTCTGTCCACTCCCCTCCTCTGTGCACATCACTTAGCCCACCTCCATGGGAAGCTGCAACACAGAAGATGATCTGGAGAAACATAGGGGAGAGAAAAACTGGCCAGGTCATGTCATTTGGGCCTGAGGGAGGCAGAACTGCTTAAGGCGTGACCTCTGCCTTCGGGAACTGTCTCTTCAGGAGAAGCTATGTTGCAGGCTTTACACATGCTCATCTCAGAGCTGAACCAGAGCTTAGGGAGAAAGTAATAAATAGGTGATGTGGGGGAACCAGTGTGCAGATGGATCCATGCAAAAGCAAGATGCGTGTTCTGTGAAGGCTGTGTACTGGTTTGAGTACAGCCTGCAAGCTCCTAAGCTTTCTAGAAAATCTGGAGCTATGTCATCTCCAAGCTCAAGATCCAAGGTTGCCCAAAAGATTGTGGGAGAGGGGAAATCAGGCCTAATTACTCGATCCCTCTTCCAGCATAACAACTGTAAGACAGGATATGGAGCTATGATGTGACGGGTTCAAAGTGATCAAAATGTTCATTCTTTGTCTAGTTAAGGTGTGGAACTTTTTCTCACAGGACGCTATGAATGCTAATTTTTTATCTAATCTCTTCAGAGGAGATGATATTTGTTTGGAAAATAAATTAACTAAGGACTGCTAAATAACTGGAAATCATCTCCTGATCAGGATGCACCATAGCTACGAGTAGCTGGAGACTAGGAGGGTTTTTGCAAAATACCTTACGTGCTTGCTCCAGTTCTTATGTTCTCTTCAAGGACCTTTGACAGCTCTTACTTGGCAGTGAGCTGAAAGGTCACTGCTTGTGTTCCTTGTGAACCTCTGAATGTAGTTTCAGGTCTCAGCCTGAGAAACAACCTATTGGAATGATGTGTAACACCAGACTGTTGCTGCAGAAATAGTTCACTGAAACATAGAAGTGTAATATAACATAGGATAACAGCATAATGTAATATAATGTAATATAATGTAAAATATA
>VZSZ01009493.1:98803-147396 GCA_013398815.1 Ibidorhyncha struthersii | reverse complement strand
AATATTGTCTGCTGTTTTGTCACTGGGTCCACATAGTAATTCAGTCTTTTCCACTGAGGTTGCACAGATGTCTGCAAATCTTGTTTCTTCCCAGAAAAGTGGAAGGGATACCCCAGCTTGTTTTGCCAGAAACCTGCTTCCTCCCTCCTTTCCCCCTGTTGCCTTGCTGACTTACTTTATCCGATCTCCTGAAGTACCAAAAGATGCAAGGAGGCCAAAACAGTTTCAAAAGCACCCAGGAGCCATACAACATGCATCTGAAAATACCATCAGATGTTTTCACATCAATAACTTTGAAAAAACTAGAGCTATACCACCAGCAGCTATGATCCTTTCCCAGCCAGAGTGGAAAAAGCGTATTTGTGTGGGTCGGGGTCCAGCCCAAAGGTCTCTGCCAACCCCTGTGAGATGGCTGGGTGGAAGGGCCCTTGGAGAAGCACAATGTTGCTGCCTCCATCTCTCTGAGAACCAGTCTTCATCTCATTTACTATAAACAAACAAGCTAGGAGTGAGTTTGTGCTTTGGTCTTTTGAAGTTTTGGATACTCCAAGGTCTGCGCCTAGCAGGAAATTAGTCAAACATCATGGGAAGCTACAAAAGCAAGAAGTGAGCCTATCCAAGCCTGAGCTGTTATCGAGGGCAGAGATGAGTGAAGACACTATTTGGATAACCCTTGCTCAGGCACCGCAGCTCAGACTTACGTTGCAAGGCAAATATTTACCTATGGCCTAAACAAAGTCAGCGTTTCAAAACTTTGTGCAAAATACTGCATAACCCTGAGCTGTTTCCTTGAACTTGTCTCAGAGAAGGAAAGATCTTGTGTCTAGAACCTATGCGGGCTGTTCTCAGGGGACAAGCAGGAAGAAAATGAAGCATCTGCTCTGCTTCCTGGTTTTGTTCCTCATTTCTGGAGTAGGAAGCTTTGACCTTGTTATCGACGAAATCCCAGATGTGAGTATTTCCAGGCAGGGCCTAGGTTTCCCTTCCTTGCTGAAGTCAACATCGAAGCTGCAGCTGGCTTCAGTGGGAGCAGAACTGGGTCATTGCTTCACAGCTCTGCTTGTATCGCATGAATTCTCTTCTACTTACAGCTGTAAATGGGATTGTTCTGATAATTGGTTTTCACCTGTCATTTGTAGTGTTGCCTTTTTAATATTATTGGAGTTGGGATAGTAGGGGTATAACTCCATGTTTCTTTTCAAGCAGGATTGATATTTTTACCTCTGCTTTGCCTTTTCTGGTGGTTTTAACCTTTAAACATTCAAGTGCGCTTCTGTGCTCAGACTTTCCACATATTTTATATCCTGTTTCCCTGGAATAAGCAGACACAGAGCACCTAGATATCTTTGTGGATGCGGTCCCCTGTGTGAACCACTATGAACTTCAGCAAAGCTTCATATGGACTCAGGTTTTTGTTAACAGGAATTCAGATACGGAGTTAAGATCTTATTGACTGTACATTAGTCAGGAGAGGGATGAGATAATTTATAGAAGAGCTTGCAATTTCTTAGGATAATAAAATGATGAAAAGAAGTGCATTTATAGCTTTCACTCTGAAGCTGAGTCCAAATTTAAACCCCTGGACTCAGGTGAACTTAGATTTGTGTGTCTACACCCATTTCCACGTTACCGTATTGCAGTATTTGTGTGAAATCAGCAGGGATGGTGTGAAGCTTTCTTTTCTTTTGCAAATTTAACAAAAAGAATTAGTGAGCAGGGATATCCTCTCTTTCTATCTTCTCACAGCACTTTTCATGACACAGTGAGATTTTTATCCTGAGTTTGTAATTCCCAGGAAAAATATTCCAGACCTGTGGTCCTTTCTAACCATAGATGCTGTATCAGTTTCAAATCAATGTGCTTAAACAATTTAGTGCAAATCTTTGCATGTATGCTATCATATAAGCTGGAAAGTGACTCATGAATGTAAACTTCTTTATCGCCACAGATCAAACTTCTAACAAACTTCAGAGTATTGCTGTGGTGTAAGAACCACACTTCTAATTGAATCAGTGCAGGTTTGCACTTGGAAAAGACCTGATGTTCCTTTGCTGCCAATGGGACCAATTTAGTTCTCGGGTATATTAGTATAAAACCAGATTCTACTGGTTTAAGCAGAAATTCTCTGAACTTGCTGGTTTAAGTGAATTCAGTATCTGAAATGCTGTAGTTACCACAGCTGGACCCATCCTGATGATAATCTGCCTCTTGCTCTTTATGGGCGTTTCTGTGTATTAAATATGGTTCTTTGTTTCAGAAGGAAAGGTTGTAAAATTATAGTAAAGGTCATGGTCTTATAAGAGTATACAGAGCTAGTTGGCTACAGGTGGAAACTGAGTGTGTGAAGATGCAGCATTTTGGTTTAAAATGGTTTGCACCTTTGCTCCCCATTTGCGCCAAGGGGAGCTAAATTCCCTTTGGAACTCTGTTAGAGTGCTAATCAATAATAAAACAACTGGTAAACAGTAAGGCAGCAGCTACACCTCTTTCTTTCTTCCTCTTTCTCCTCTAGGAAGTGGAAAACCTGATTGACTTAGAAATTGATGGATTTCCTTCAAGCTCCAAGACGAGAAATGGCAGGTACCAGGTACAGTACACAGAAATGCTTCAAAAAAAGGGAAGCAAGAAAGCCTGGGAGGTGTCTCCAGGCAGCCTTGTCCATGTCAAGGGTTGTGAGTGTGCGATCAGGTGGGACCAGCAGGTTCTTATATGCATTGAGACCTCCATATCTCTTGTTGGGATAAGAACTGCTAGTGTCCTTTATACCTATACCTAGCCTATACCTAGGCTTTGTTCCATATCTGAGCTCCTGAGGACCATAACGCAGATGCTAAACAATGGACGTATTTGCCTGTCTAACTTCATGTGTGAGAAAAATCCCATTGATGCTAGTGGAGCTTTTCCATGAGGAAATGGAAAGGACTTCAGACACTGGCAATGTAGGCTGAAACCTTTCAGTCCTGCAGGTCGTCCATTCATTCCTCTCTAACTTAGGTCAAAAGAGTGCAGCACAGTGTCACATGGGTAATGATCTGGTGGAGCTGGAGATCAGGGAAGAAAATTTGTTTCCAGCATGCTAATGGGTTGCAGATTGCTGTATTCTGTCAGCTTCTAGAACAAAAACATTTAAAACAGCATTGCAGGAGTTTTCTTGTGTTTTGGACAGTAGTAGTTAAGGATAATAATCATGAAATCAGTTGTTTGAAGGTATTAACTTTTATTACACCAACAGAAATGATGATCAGAGTGGACCTGACCTCCAGCGAAGCTCTGTTGCTTTCTTGAGCTTGTTCAGTATAGTGAAAACAAAATACCCTCTTGAGTAAAGTTGGATTTCCCAGCATCTTTGAAGTTAAGCACAGGCAAACATGATTCTTCTTTATCCTAAGGCTTTTTGAAAGGGGGCTCGCACAGAGTGTAAATGTAACTTTTTGACACCTAAAACCCCCATTACAATGCCAGAAAACCAGAAGATTTTAGCATGAATGTGAATCAAGGCCAAAACAGTTTTTAAATAATTTAATCATGATCTAAGCAGAAATCTTCTCTAGCTGCACTTCTTCAGGGCATCATTTCTATCCAACATGTCTGTATTAGTGCCATACTTATTATTCTGCCACCGTTCCCCAGCTTTTTGGATACATAGGAATACAGACATATACATGCAGTAATTTGCAATTCTACTAGTGGTTTTATTATACCAGTTATTCCTTATATTCCCATATATTATTTCCCACCCTTCAGCTATCAAATGAGCCTTTGCAAACCAGTAGAACTAAGCTCTCAGCTACAGTATGAGCTACCCTTATGTTACATGAATGATAATAAAAGATTAATAAATGAGATTAAACTGAATTATGCAAAAACATCTTGAGACAGTAGCTCTTGGCCAACAGCAGACATAGAGTTACTTGCTGTTAATCACTAGAGGAAAACTGTCTTCCAAATTACTGTTTTAGCACTATGTTGTTCTACAATGAGCTCTCTAGCCCATTGGCAACAAGACAACAAAACTCCTCTGCAAACCCTACTGATTAGTTCTAAATTGAAAGAATTGTTTTCTATGTCCAGATCAGGTATTCTGGTGAAAAATACTTGCTCCTGAGTAACTCCAAAAATACTGTGTCTCAGGTATGTGAAGGGTCCTCGTGACCATAGAAACAGAGCGCCCCATGGGCAGGAATGCAGGTAACCTTGTGAACCTCCATGTGATGGTGCACTTCTGTTATCTCTGTTTCAGAGATAGACTACAGAGCTTGTGTCTAGACTGTGAGGCGGGATGGTCTGTAGCATGTCTCCCAGCCTAGGTCCTGGTCTCTGACTGTCAGAGCCAGGTGAGATCACACCTATTTCACGGTTCTGCCTGTCTGGTTTCCTCTCCATGAGAACCAGCACAGGAAGGAAATAGGGAAGGAGAGAGGGTGGAATCAGCTGACTGAAGAGCCCCGCAGCTCGCAGGGTATAAGTGCTACCAGAAAGACCAGGATTCATCTTCAGCACTGCGAAGACAAACTCTGCAAAGACCTAGGTTTGAAATTGCTTTTCTTGCACCTCACAATAAGGGTCATGATCCCCAGGATGAGTTTGAAGAGGCTGCAATGAAACTGCAGTGTGTTAAAAACTGTTTAGGAAATGGCTCACATGGAAACAAGTGCATATATGAAGAAAAAGCACCTCAAAGAACTGGGAGGACATGCCAAGTAGATCTCATCCTCTTTCTAGTTTCTCATGCAGGGCATCTGCTTTTCAACCTTTTCCTTAATGTACAGTCTTATGATTTTCTCTAGGAATTTTCATGCCCCAGTAGAAAAGTAATTTCCTTCAAATGCAGTATAACATCTCTGAATCTGCTTTCTTTTTTTTATTAAGTCACGCCTCAGAAGTAGCCTGTGGACTGCAACTTGAAAACAATGGTAAGCTAGGCAACCCGTAGCTGACCTAAAACTTGCAATCTCTTGTAATGCGTTGCCTCTTGCAATGCATTCCTCCCTTAGACACCGTGGCTTCTTCTTCCACAGACAGGACAGGAAGAATCAGGGTCAGCAGCCCTGGATAATAGCTAGCTTGAAGTACCCGGTATTCCCTTGATCGTAGACTGCATGGTAGTTGCAATATTCATGCACAGTGATTTGATTTGAACAAAGATCATTCTGGAGGGCTAAATATCCATCGCCTGCACAAATGTCAGGAGAAGACAGGTCTCAGTACCTGAATTTAGGGCACAGCATTTATCAAGACCAGATCCTTAAAACACTTCCTGAGGCACCTGCCTCCACCCTAATCAGCAATTAGCCACATGTTAGATATCGCACAAGATACTGTTTCTATGCAGTGTGGTCGTCAGCAGATCTGGATGTGGCTTAGTGCTGAGGATCAGCCATGAATGGTCATGCCAGAAATAGCACAAGTCTCATGTGCCACGGAAGTCCCTACAAAGTAACCACACCAGCACTCAAACCTGAAGTATAGTTATCCACTGTTCTGTCCTCTTGACCTGTTGGAGTGGTTGCCCTCTGCAACCTTTGAGATTCTGAGGGGATGGCTGGCCCACACCGTGGCTGATCTCTAACAACAGCAGCGGGAGTCATTACACATGCAAGTGATAAACTCACCTCTCCATCAGTGCCTCCCCCTTCTCCTCCACCCTCACAAAGACAAACAGCAAGGAAACCTGGGCATCTTGAATGCTTTAAGCACCGTTCATAAAGTGAATCAGGAACCCTAAGCTCTTCTGAGAACCACAAAAGTGCCACAATAAAACAAATCCCCTCTGTACTAAAGTCCTGGTCTTTATCTTTTCAAAACTGAAATTGTTTCAGTTAAGGTTGGTTTAGCCTTAATTTGCACCCATGCTGGGGATATTTCCTACCCCAAGGATACGTGTGGGGCCAACGGTCATTCTGCACGGTCTGGTTCTTTATCAGACGTGAAGGGTCCGGTTCACTGTACAGTGATGTTTGTGGGATGTCAGGATGGACCGAGCAAGGGTCAGTCCATCAGGCTTTGCAGAGGGTCTACAGAGCGCCATAAACTTTCAGATCCTGAAATCCTAGTCTGAATGTTTCAGGTGGAGCTTGTATAACTAGGAAAGAAAAACCTGCGTTTTTTCTCAGGCAGGCAGAAATCCTGCAGTCTATCTGTATTTAAAGGATCCTTAAAATCAATCTCATTAAAATGATCTTGTTATGAGATGTATCGTCTCTTAAGCAACCCAAGATTTTACTAGTAACAGTATGTTAATTAGCTACAAATGAACTTAGTAACTGTATAGCAAGACTTACATGCATCATGTGACTAAAACAGTTACTGTAAGCATCTTCTGTGATTTTGGGGTCTCGTGGATTCAAGTGTTACTAAAACCTGTGATGAGTTCGATGACTTTTGGTTCATTTTTACAATTCAGCCATCAGTATCTGAATTAGCCTCCCTAAGTTCTCAGTCATCATCAGTGGAGTTGAAGGGCTCAGTTCAGTCATGTGGCTGTCAGATACCATGCAAGACCTGCAGGAGCCTCATGACCTCCTGGAGCCCCAGCTGAAGGCCAGGGTGGTACCCTTGGGCACCGCCAGCGGCATTGGGTACCCACTCCTTTAATCAGTACACTCAGCGTGGTTTAGGGCAGGACTCATTCAACAAAAGGGAAGTATCTATTTTCAGATGAAAGGGATCGCTCCATTGACTGTGAAGAGCTACGTTTGCCTAGTTGTGATGATAACACCAAAGCAGATAGCTGCATTAAACAATCGCATCTTCCCCCAGAACTAGGTGAGCCAAATCCCATCCCAGGGGTTACTGGCGAGAGTTTAAGTTTTAGGGAATTAAACAAAATGATTCAAATGGCCACAAGATGTCACTACCTNAAACCTACCATTGATGAACAGGTTCAGCTCTTCTAAGCAGTGCATACATAACTAGCTTTACATATATATAAGTATATACATGTAATATCAATTATGCATGAAGGTTTTTGTATACATACATATTGAATATAGTACAATAATATAAATATATATTCTATAATGTAAATGAAAAAAATGAGATATAAAGGTCTGATTTTTAGGTTTTTCCACTTTTCCTAGGGGAAAAAAAAAAAAAAAAACAACAGAATTTTTGTGTTAAAAGCAAGGGTTTCTGAGTATGACTTTTGCCAGCACATTTTGCTTTCAGGAAGAATGTTTTTGTTCTAGAAGAGAATGTTTTCTATAAAAAATAAAGACCGTGGAAGCAAGCCGTCCTTCTGGTTTTGATAGCCTCTAAGTCACAGCTGGGTTATCACGTGCTCCAACATCCCTTGTATAAATACATAAAATAAGAAAAAAGGAATGTGCGCACTGGGTCTGAGATCTCAAACCTACTCTGATCACCTTGGAAAGCAGCTTTTAGATGTTCCCACTGTCTGATATTTGTCTTGAAACAGCCACAATCTATGTTCTTAGCTTTGCTGAAATACGTTCTCCATATTTTTCTTTTCCAGCGAAGCACATCCGACTGGGGGTATGTTGGAGACCTGGTGAGTTTTTTTCTTCCTCTGTGGAAAATAATACTGAACAAAGTGATTTTCTAGTTAACCATTTTTTGGAAATCAATCCTTTTGTTTGTTCAGTCCCTTGTTTTTACTTCTGGTTGGATATTAACCTATTTTCTTTAAACAGAGCACTGTTTGCACAATACTGTTCATACAACTACTCTCAGAGGTAGAAGGGTATTGTAAATATGAAGAAATTAGCAACAAAAGTGGTTAGACAAAGGCAATATCTTAATATACCAGTTTAATACTGTTCTCCCGCTGCTGTGGTTTAACCATTTACAAGATTAGGTCAGTAACCAGTGCTTCAGGTCTCTTTTATTTAGGACCTTTATTGAAAATGTTAGCTCTCTCCACCTCCATGTACAATGTTGAGGATTACTCTGTACCCTTCTATGCTGAATTGCACCAACAGAGTCATTCCAAGGACTGCTTCCATGGTCAAAAGCAAGCAAAACATTCCAGCTTAACAAATCCCACTTTCAGCTGAAATGTTACAATGAACTATATTCACTTGAGTATCCTGCCACAATTGCCAGGTAAAATATGGAGGTGTCTTGAACTTGAGTTCATGCCCCATCTGGCTGCCATATTTTAATGAACAGCAGTTGAAAAAAGGGCACTGAGACTATAAAATGGATTGATAATGCCCTCTAGGGCACATTTTCTAGGTATGTCCCAAATTTATAGAGTAATTTTGTCAATTACAGGTGGAAGACGATGACAAGATAGGCCTTTACAGCTACAAAGTTCAATCCACTATAACGTCACGGTTGGCCAACACAATGATCCAAGCTAAAATGGTGAATAACGCAAAAAGGTCCCAGCACATAGTGTTTGATGTACAAGTCCCCAAAGGAGCTTTTATTGACAACTTTACTATGTAAGTAGAGGGCAGGTATCAGCCTTTTACTCTAGCAGGGTCCAACGTGGTGGCCGAATGTGGTGGGAGGGAAGTGTTTGTAAACGCAAAACACCTCTTATTATTTTCCAGCTTCAGTGTGATTTTAGCAGTCTTTCTCAAGGAAAAAAGACTCATGTCATCATATGGTCTGTCTGTCCATCTCTTCCTCTCCAGTACTTATTGGGCCATTGGCCAACATCAACAAAATCTGACAAAAGGACAGAAGTCTCAAATAGACTGAGCTCCTACCTGTTTTGTGCGAGTTGGCACCAGATCAAAGGAGAGAGAGACCCAAATTAGAGCCCTCACTGAACAGAAAGAAAGTACCCTGGTTCAGCATCTATTCAGAGAGGCAGCAGCCAGCTTGCTGGTCAGGAGACATGTCCTGATCCATGTTCCAAAACAGCCATGACATGAGTAACTGCCCTGCCCAAAGGATGGGGAAAGTGTGAAGGAGGTGGGAGACAGCAGATCCTCCTCAGAGTACAGCAGTGCTGGCTACTTGAAATTAAAAAGCAGGTAGGGAAAAAGATACAGAGCTACTGGAAACTGGAGTTTGTTACTTTGGGGTTAAACAAGAGCCTTGTTATTTCATTTCCCACCAGATTAGATTTCACTGATGTTTTTCTAAAGTGAAGAAACAGTTGTCGATTGTAAAGTTGTTTCTATTGCAAACTGACCGTGCTTCTCTCTCCTAGGGATGTCAATGGTATAACATTTACCAGCAGAATTCGGGAAAAATCTGAAGCCAGAAAAATGTACTCTCAAGCAAAAGCCAAAGGCAAAGCTGCTGGAATAGTGAGGTATAAAGACTTTGGCGTATCGATGTTGTACTGAACTTATTCATATAAGAACTGAGGTGAACCACCCCAGGAGGAGACAGATACAGGGGGGAACCCTGGGAAGGAAGATGGGTTGCTTACTTACAGAAACTCTGATATTTAATTGTCAAGGACTTAACTCGTGTTTCTGCTTTCAGCTTGATAAAACTTGTTGTGCTAACAGACAACTGCCATTCCTGGGTATAGGCCACAGTTAGAATCAGACCCAGCAAATGCATAACTGTAAACCAAAATGCAGAGAAGCTGTCTTTCTCCTATATTTTCTCAAAATAACCCCACAGCTGACTTTTCAGGAGCAATGCTTTGGATATGGAAAACTTCAAAACCGAAGTGAATGTGCCCCCAGGGACGAGGATCCAGTTTGAACTTCACTACCATGAAATGATTCGCAGGAAACTGAGCTCCTACGAACACGTCATCTCTGTGAAGCCGGGCCGCTTGGCAAAGCACATGGAGGTAAAGTAGAGCTGATGTGTGTAGGCAGCACCCCACAGATGAATCTTCACTGAGAAAGCAGCCGAGGTGCCTATGAGCTCCTTCCTTTTATACGGGCTCAGTACAAACAGCCTCAAGGTCACTGTGTAGACCAGCATCAGATACTTCAAACCAGGAGCTATGTAGCTACATGACTGAAAAGCAAACATGTCCTGCCTCCTCCCATACTAACACAGTTGGGCATCTCCTGAATCATGACTGACTCACGTCAGAGCCACTTGGGCAAACAAGCTTCGGCCTATATATACCCTTGTGTAAACTTGCCTTGACTGAAGGAAAAGAGACAATATTAACTATTTACTTGGAACAGTGCTTTTCACAATAATCCCCACTTCATGAAATAGTGTCCTATGAGAGCAGATGTTCTCTGAACGACAGTCCCTCCACAACTGGCTGCCAGAAGATGATTTGTCTTATTATTACCCTCTTCTTTCTACTCATCCAAAGGTATCCTCTGTCACCCATCAACAGACATAAGATACAGGGCTAGCTGGACATTTCCATCTGGCCATTTTCCTGTTCCTGTATCATAAATGTCTTCTTCAGCTTTCCATGGCTTCAGCACAAGCTGTATATGAAAGCTTGCCACTCGCATTTCCTTGGTGCAGGCTGTGATCTGCTTCAAGACCTCCAAAGGCCTGAGTTAATCTTACTGAAAAGGACACCATGTCCTATCTCCTAGTAGTCTTACTAACTATTCAGAAATGCAACCAGAAAAAGCCCTATCTCAGGCTGACAGGATAAAACCTCTATTTTCCAAATCCCAGCTGGAGTTTGCCTACGGAGGGTTCATGAGATCCTGGTACGACATTGGCATTGCTTCATACTAGTGTCCTGTCTTCCCACCTTTAGGTGGATGTCCGCATTATTGAGCCCCAGGGACTCCGCTACGTGCATGTTCCTAATTCACTCGGAAATCATTTTGATGGAATCACCACCATCTCCAAGGGAGAGAAAAAGGTAACAGTCACAGACTGGAAATAGCATGAAAACTTCAGTTTTCACACTTGTCCCTATGCAGTCATGGCATTTTTCCACACCTGCTGGAAGCATGCAAAAATATGGCAAAAAATTATAGTGTCTTCATTATTGATGCCTAAATGTATGTACAAGATGCCCGAATACTACAGTGACAGCAGTATAGAAATAGTGCATAGTCCGTCCATCTTTGCGTAAATGTTTTAATTTTTTTCACTCTGAGGGTAGTGAGGCACTGGCGCAGGTTGCCCAGAGAAGCTGTGGCTGCCCCATCCCCGGAGGTGTCCAAGGCCAGGCTGGATGGGGTTTGAGCTACCTGGTCTGGTGGGAGGTGTCCCTGCCCAGGGCAGGGGGGGTGGAACGAGATGATCTTCCAGGTCCCTTCCAACCCAAACCATTCTATGATTCTATGATTTGTAATTCTGAAAGAGCAATGCACTGGGATTGCTGGATGTGAAAAAAGTAGGTGATGAATATCAAGTGGAATAACCATTCTGAAATAACTCCACAGTCTCAGTTTCAACTGAGAACATCTGCATAGGGACTTATTTTAGGACAGCTCTTTTCCTTGACGTTCTCACCCTAGCTTTCTCCAGCATAGCTCTTGCGTATCAGTAAACCCTCCAACAGGAGAGAAGGTTTTATCAAGAAACTTCAAGCAGTGACTCTGGGAAGGTACAACTCTTCTTACATAGGTATCTAGAATCATCATAGAATCATAGAGTGGTTTAGGTTGGAAGGGGTAGGATGTGTGAATCAGGCCCCAAAATACTGACTATACTACTATAATGATATACTAGGCAGTATTGTTTCTTTATATCCAGATTCAACTTTATGTTTTATTCACCCACATTCCTAGTTTAGCAAATTATTTCAGAGGTAGTGTGTGGCTATATATATTGTGTCTTATCTTCCCAGGAAATTTCAAGTTATGCATGCAAAGCAGAGAAATAGTGCCATAAAGTCTGCATAACCTATCATGTGACTAATAAAAACGATTCCTAGTATTCAATTCACAGGCAAATTGCAAGCTCTCGTTTGTTCAGGAAAAAAATCAATTAGAAAGCTATTTAAAAAGGTTGATAAAATTATGGATAGTTTCAACTAGGAAAATGTTAAATAAGCCAATATATTACTTACTAGAAATGGTTTGCACAGCTCTAATTGAAATATTTGGTGCTGTAGATTGGGCCTGATAGTATTCATCCCAGAGTACTGAAGGAGCTAGCGGATGTTATGGCAGGACCCCTCTCGAATACCTGCCAAAGATCTTGGGAGTCTGGGGAGGTCCCTGCCAGCTGGAAGCTAGCCAGTGTTACTCCAATATACAAAAAGGGCGTGAGGGAAGACCCAGGAAACTACGGACCTGTTAATCTAACCTCAGGCCCTGGGAAAAATATGGAGAAGATTATACCGGGTACTATAGAAATGCATTTGAAGAACAATGCAATCATCAGGCCCAGTCAACACAGGTTTGTGAAGGGAAAGTCCTGTTTAACTAGTTTGATCTCCTTCTATGATAAGGTCAGCTGCCCAGTGGATGAAGGGAAGGTGGTGGACACAGTTTTTCTGGATTTTGTTAAGGCTTTTGATACTGCCCCTCACAGCATCCTTCTGGACAAGTTGTCCAACTGTGGGATGAGCAGGTTCACAATGCACTGGGTGAAGAACTGGCTGAAGGGCAGAGCTCAGAGGGTTGCAGTGAATGGGACTACATCTGGCTGGTGACCAGTCGCCAGCAGTGTTCCTCAGGGTTCCGTTCTAGGGCCAGTGCTGTTCAATACATTTATCAATGATCTGGGTGAAGGACTTGAATGCACCATTAGCAAGTTTGCTGATGAAACCAAACTGGGAGGTGCTGTTGACTCTCTTGAGGGACAAGAGGCCTTGCAGAGGGATCTACATAGGTGGGAGCATTGGGCTGTGGTTATTGGGATGAAATTTTACAAGACCAAATGACGGATTCTGCACCCAGGATGGAGTAACTCTGGACACAAGTTTAAATTGGGAGAGAGTGGCAGGAGACCATCCCCACAGAAAGGGACCTGGGGGTGCTGGTTGGCAGCAGGGTCAGTATGGGCCAACAGTGAGGGCAAACCACATCCCGGGGTGCATCAAAGACAGCATAACCAGCCAGTCAAAAGAGGTAATTATTACTCTGTATTCAGCGTTGGCGCGGCCTCACCTTGAATACTGTGTGCAGTTCTGGGACCCATTTAAGAAGGATGTGAAGGTCCTTGAATGTGTCCAGAAGAGGACAATAAAGTTGGTGATAGAGCTGGAAGGAATGTCCTATGAGGAGTGGCTAAGGATTTTGGGGTTGTCTGGTTCGGAGAAAAAGAGGCTGAGGGGTGACCTCATTGCTCTCTGCAGCTTCCTGAGAAGGAGACATGGAGAGGGAGGTGCTGAGCTTTTCTTCCTGGGATCCAGTGGCAACGTTAGGAAGCATTTCTTTACTGAGAGAGTGGTCAAATGCTGGAACAGGCTTCCTAGAGAGGTGGTTGATACCTCACACCTGTTAGTGTTTAGAAGGCATTTGGACAATGCCCTTAAAAATATGCTTTAACTTTTTGGTCAGCCCTGAATTGGTCAAGCAGTTGGACTATATGACCGCTGTAGGTCCCTTCAAACTGAAATAGTCTAGTCTAGTCTAGTCTGTTCTGTTCTAGCTTATTTCTGTCAGAGTTGCTACGACTGAATCAGCATATCCAGGCAAACCTTAGTGTTCTTTTTCTTTTGAAGTGACAAAGTCCATTTTCCACTTAAACTAAGAGTACAAATAAAGAAGGAAGAAAAGTGTTCAGTGAAATATGATATTTCATGAATAGATGAACTTTTGTTTCAATGATCCACCTTTCACACAACATCTGATTGACTGATGCTCACTTCTCATTTCAAGGCTCACATTTCATTCAAGCCAACGATGACTCAACAACGAAAATGCCCCTCGTGTTCATCCACAGCAGTAGATGGAAATTTTGTGGTGCAATATGATGTGAACAGAGAAACCACAGGTGGAGAATTGGAAGTAAGTGTTCCTGTTTAACTAGAGCAAGAGATCAGTGAATACAAGAATTGCTGTCATTAAGCAAACTGCTAGACTTCATCGTTTGGGCGAATAAGCATGAGAAAGAGCTCTGTATCCAATTGAAAGAACAGAGAGCTTTTAAGTGGGCAGAATGGATTTTCTTAATTTATGACTAAGATGTGGTCCTGCATATAGTCAGGAGCAGATTCCTGTCTTGTCCACAAGCCAATGTCTTTTATACCAAGCCACACTCTGGTGATTTAAAGTTGAATCAGAGGACAGAGTCATTGGAAGTTGTACCAATATATCACAAGGAGACAAGCAGAACATCACTATTTTTATGTTAACATGAAGCAGAGTTATGGGGTTGAATTATTACAGACAGAACAGTCTTTTTTAAAACATTTTTCATTCCTCCCTGCGCTAGTGTGTGGCAGTTGTATGAGAACCAAGGTCTGCTTTCCTTGATAAAAAGTAAAGACTATGGAGTATAAATGCTGTAAGGCTACAAATACAGAGATGTGTAGAGCTGAAAGTTAGATTTGGCCCATAAAGAAGAATAACATTTTGTGCTTTGTTACTGTCTTGAGTTTTCTGACATCTTTCCTACAACTCATTTCACTGTGATTTTTTTTATTTCATTTTGCAGATTTTTAATGGCTATTTTATTCACTTCTTTGCTCCGGAAAATCTTGATCCTCTGCCCAAAAACATTTTATTTGTTATAGATGTTAGTGGCTCGATGTGGGGACTGAAAATGAAACAAGTAAGTGTTTGACCTCTATTGCAAAATGAACCTCCTGCCAACATTTTCCACGTGGCTTCCTGTACAATTCTGTAGCAGACTGGCACTCAGAATTAACAGCTAGGTTCTCTACTCCATCAAAAGTCTCACTGAATTTGGAGAATGGTGCATCAAACTCTTCATGATTTAACTCTCTATTTGTAATGCTCCTTCCATGTTCTAAGGAAGAGGTGATGCTATTGGAATACTGATTTTACTGCTAAATTAAAATTTTAATTGACAAATCGCAAAATATTTTGCAAACGCTCTGGCCCCATCTTTCTCTAATCTCCTCTACTGAATCCTGGGAAAGTCTCAGTGGGGATACTACCTCCCTGGTTTCAAAAAGTTGGGGACAAATTGTTGACAGTCCACTGAAGAGCAGCAAGAATGGTTTAGACAACATAACCCATGGGGGGAAAAAATGCAAAAATAACATGTTTTACTCTCAAAGAAAAGGCTTGGAGATACATAATCAGCCCCCAAATATGTGAACAAATGTTCTAAAAGGCAAACTCATCAACTGACATTCGTGCCCACCCAGGGTAGAATAAGATGGAATCAGATGGATTTACAGCAGGAGAGATTTGTACTAGATATTAGGAAAAACTTTGTAGTGCTGAGAAGGAGGTTCAGGAGGTTGAGTATTATGTGTCACTAAGGTTTTTAGGAACAGACTAGACAAACATTAGTCGGGGATGATCTAGGTATATTTGAATTTGCTTCAGGGCACAATACTGAGGCTTGGCAGATTGCTTCCTTAGGAATACTAATGCTGCAAAACTGGGATACAGCCTAGTTGTCACACATCTTCAAACAGATGTTACCCAGCCTGGAATGACAGCGTTGCAGACAGAGCTAAGTCCCCTGAGCCAATACGAGCAATTCCTCTCTCCTGAACCACAATGTCTCACAAACAGCTTCTTTCTCTTACCTCACTCTGTGTTAGCAGGAGTTAAGCAAGGATGGGTTGAATCACATGGGTTTGTTCTTGCTAATTGCATTTTTTCTGTGTTTCTTTGGAGAAAGTTCAACTTTATACAAGGAGAGATTTGGAGAGCAGATGCTATTTTGGATTCCAGTGCTCATGTTCTTATTTGTCAGAGGCACCTGTGTGCTTGTAGTCACAAGTTAGGAAGGTCTTTCAGCAACAGGAAGCATAAACTCGTCTTCTCTTAAATTTCTTCTTCTCAGACCATCGAGGCCATGAAGGCAATATTGAGTGAGCTCCGTGCTGCTGATCAGTTCTCCCTTATCGACTTCAACCACAATGTCCGATGCTGGAGAGATAATCTAGTCTCAGCCACCCCAGCGCAGGTTGAAGATGCTAAGAAGTACATCCAGACAATCCATCCCAACGGGGGTATGAGGTTTTGATTGCAAGGTGTTCGTGGAAGTTAGATATCACAGGAATGGGTACCTCAGACAACCTGCAGATTGGTAGAGTATTTCTAACAAAAACTCTGATTCCCAAGACGGGAAAAGCATACCCTGGGGCCAAAGGAGAGCAAGGATTCCACCTTATTGTGTTAGGGGGTGGGATGGCATTTCCTTCTGCTGAATAAGCTATGACAGAAAGAACACAGACCATAGAACAGCTGCCTTTAATCTATAGGTCCTACCTCCAGCCTCACAGATCTCAAATATCCTTGAAAGACCAAGGCCGCCTCATGCCTTTGTAAAGCAGAGCATAAGCAGCCCAGCTCCAGGGTCTCCACTGGCTGTAAATTGTAGACTGAACCATGACCTACTAAATGCCACCCTGGGCCAACTGTTCATCTTTTTTGTGCCTTCGTTCCCTGTCTGATAAGCACAGTTACCTTTTTCAGCCTTACAGCACTTTGGATGTTTCATTTGTTAGTGTTTGAGCTATCTGTACACAAGGGGCTCGCTGTCATTTTAATTTATTGTTCTCTGAAGTGCAGTTCTGGTTTTAGTTGTTCAGTTATTTCTATGACAATAGTGTGTAGAGACTCTCCCTCAGGTCAGAGCTTTCTGGTGCTGTGGCACCTTGATTTCCAGAAGCTTTCACTGGCAACACGTAGGGTAGAATCAACATGAAGTTATAGATTTGTCTGAGATCATCAGTGTGCTGGGAATAGGAAACCATGTTGGATATATAAGTGCCTCATAAGTCTGACTTTGTTACCCCAAAAGAATTGAGAGATGAGCTAAGAGACCAGCTCCCATCCAGCAAAGCCCGTTTGCAATGCAGGGCTTTATCATCCTAGCTCTGGAGCCGCTATTTTTTTTCTTTCTTGACAAAGAAAACACCTATTTTCTGCATGCTTAGCCTTCCCACTCCTGTTCCTCTCATACTAATTTCTTACTCTGTCTCTTCTGTGTCACAAGTCAAACCTTTAGATAGGCTCAGTAAACATTCACCTCTTCTTTTCCAATTAAGCTATCCAAGGTACATGCTGAAGAGAGAAAAGAAAGTTTCTTCACGCTCTCATTCAATCGCTCACCTGTAAACCCACTGCTTTTCCCCACAGAAAATAGTTCCCAGCACCACAAATAGTCCCACTGGAATTAGTGAGGGGGGATGGAGGGGCCACATGAAGGTGACAGCCTGGGCTGAAAGAGGCAACCAGAAGGCAAGCAGATGTACTGTAAGCATCACAGAGGAGGGGTTTTGCTGCCTTGATCTCAGGCCTTGTCCATGCTGATTAATTCCACTAGAATCTCAGAACTCATCTGGATTCAACAAGAGACTCGACAGGAATCAAACTTGTTTTATACACTGTGTCGTTTACAGGCACGAATATCAATGAAGCTCTTCTGCGAGCCACATTCATCCTGAACGAAGCCCAAAACTTAGGCATGTTGGACCCTAACTCAGTCTCCATGATCGTATTGGTGTCTGATGGAGACCCGACAGTAGGTAAGGATCCTGCTTTAGGTGAGAAGAAAGGCCAGTAGGATTAGCCTGAGAAAAGCATGCAGCATGTAGATACTTTGACAGTAAGTTAAAAAACACTCTGTTCCCCTTTCTCCCAATGCCTGCGCTGCTCTTTTGCCAAGTGCCGTAGGTGCCATGGGGTTTTGGACAGAAGCTTTCAAAAGACAAGCAGGTTATGTTATGCAAGTTATGTACTTCTTGCAATTACAGAGATGCACAAGTCCTGTAGGAGAGGTAATCACAACAACCTTAGAAAAAATTTCCTCTTTCAATGACTTTCACCCACACAGATCTATGCAGTCCCAAGTGTAACATCAAAATCAGGAAAATAAAGCAGAAAGCAAATTAACATGGATTGGATTTGGTACAGGTCAAAAGCAATCACTGCAAGATGCCATCCCAGAAAAGGCTGCCATTAAAAATAAGTTTGAAAAAAAAGTCAGTCCCAATGGTGGCAGAGAACATCTTAAGTAAGAGAAACAAAGTAAAACCTTTATGGAGGTTCTCAGTCTGCAGAGAGCTTGAAGCAGTAATTCTGGGAGAAGTCTCGATGTGTTACAATGTTACAGACTCCCCAGGAAGTTAATAGGAGCCCTGGATATACAAAGAATATGCATCAGATACCAAAAAATAGTTCAATGGAATCATCTTCAGTAGAAATAATTTCTTAATCTCCATCCAGGAGAAGCTCAAATGTCACTATAGGCACTACAAAATGGAGATTGGGCATCTGAGCTAGTTGTCAAGATTCCCCTTATATTAAGATAGAACTAGAGACTCTGGAAGAATGGAATGCTCTTACCTTGATGGAGACTTCCTCTGCTGCTCAGATAGATATCGCCCTTTGTGTGTCTCAAAGGTGAACTAAAGCTGACAACGATCCAGAAGAATGTGAAGCAGAGCATAAAGGACGAATTCTCTCTCTTCTGCCTCGGGATTGGGTTTGATGTAGATTACGATTTCCTGCAGAGAATTGCAACTGACAACCGTGGCATGGCCCAGAGGATTTTTGGAAATCAGGAGACTTCTGCCCAAATGAAGGTGCGTTTCTGGCCCATTGCCTCTGAAGCTCTCCGGTTCTTTTCACAGCTGTGGAGCTGGGTAACTCCACTACCAAGAGTAAAGTTACTGTAGGTTCATAGGGGTGGTCACAAAAAGCATCATTTCTTCTGGAGACTCCTGCAAGATGACAATCATGTATTAGCTTAAGTGTTCCTACTCAGAATTTTTGTAGTATCTGTAACACATCCTGTGTAGGATTAATATTCTATAAAACAATCCTAACCATAAAAAAAAGGCTTTCTGAATTAAAATTATGGCTTGGATTTTACCTCAGACCACTTCAGCACTAACAAAAGGTCTGGTTATAAATGTTCAATTATAATCCAGACATTGCCAATGTAAGAAAAAATTCAATTCTAGGAGGCTCTGGCTCCAAATCTGAGCAGCAATTGCTGATGAACAAATTCTTACACACGTTTCACCTCCTACGCAGGCTTCTCATACTTCTTCTTTCCCAACACAGGTGTGACAGGACACACTACACGGTGTTCTGCCAAACAGAGCAGCTCTGAGAGTGCAGCCCCTCGGTATGAGACAGCCTCCATCCATAGCACTGTATGGGGACCTGTTTTCCCTCTCTGGTCCCATATGATAAACTCAGCTGTGCGCACATCCCAGTTCACGTCAGCCACGTACAACAGGGTCAGTAAAGGGTAGACAGTCTACAGCACAGAAGAGAATACAAGTGAGATATAGGTCTAGTTTTTGGCAATAATTATGTGAGAAGCAGCTGTGTGTCTTACACAGCAGCCAAGAGCTGACCAACCTGCTGGCAAATTCAGGCCCATATACACGTGTGTTCAAGCCTGTTAGGTCTAGGAAGAACATGGGCCTCTGACCATCCTTTGACTTCCACAAGACTTGGGCCAGGTCTTCAGGTCTTCTTGTTGTACCCTCTTACAAGTGTACTAAGGTCTAAGTATAAATGAGTCTACATTCTCTGGGACAAGGAAAGTCCCACTTGCCCATTAGGGGTGCAGGTTTTGACACCTGTTGTCCTTTCAGTAAGAGCGGCACTTGCGGGAGGGTTGCTTCAGGTACAACAGACTCACTTCTCTGTCTCCTTCCATTTCAGAATTTCTACAACCAGGTCTCCACCCCACTCTTGAAGAAGATTCAGTTCAACTATCCCCAAGAGTCAGTGTCAGACGTCACCCAGAGCAGCTTCCACAACTACTTTGGTGGCTCGGAGATAGTAGTGGCTGGGAAGGTTGACACGGAAAACCTGCAGCACTTGGAAAGCGTCGTCACAGCAACAGCAGTGAGTGAGGGTCTCCTTAGGATACCTGCTCTTGGGGTTTGGCCTGGTTCATTCACTCGTGTGCACCGTCTCCTTGCTGGAGGTTACTGCCAGCTGAGTGTTTTGTCTGCTTGGGTTCTGGGTGGGGGCATGGGGAAACTTGTGGGGGCGTTGTCCAACAGTGTTTTACAATAGCTTCCAGTACAGCCACAAATAGTCACTGGGAACTTCCTTCTAATAAATGTACCATACAAAATTCAATTGCAAAGCAGACTGAGACTATGGAGTCCTCCTTCATGCTTTGTGAAGGTGCAGGGGAGATCACAGAATCACAGAATAGTCAGGGTTGGAAGGGACCTCTGGAGATCATCTAGTCCCACCCCCCCGCCAGAGCAGGGTCATCTACAACAGGCTGCACAGGACACCGTCCAGGCGGGTTTTGAATGTCTCCAGAGTGGGAGACTCCACAACCTCTCTGGGCAGCCTGTTCCAGTGCTCCACCACCCTCAAAGTAAAGAAGTTCCTCCTCATGTTAAGATGGAACTTCCTATGTTCAAGTTTGTGCCCATTACCCCTCGTCCTATCAATGGGCACCACTGAAAAAAGACTGCTCTCATCCCCCTGGCATCCTCCCTTCAAGTATTTGAAAGCATTAACAAGATCCCCCCTCAATCTTCTTTTCTCCAGACTAAAGAGACCCAAATCCCTCAGCCTCTCCTCATATGAAAGATGTTCCAATCCCCTAATCATCTTTGTAGCCCTTTGCTGGACCCTCTCCAGCAGATCCCTGTCCTTCTTGAACTGGGGAGCCCAGAACTGGACGCAGTATTCCAGATGCGGCCTCACCAGGGCAGAGTAGAGGGGGAGGATGACCTCCCTCGACCTGCTGGCCACACTCCTTGCCCTAAGGTAGCTCCTTTCATAGCTGAACCTCCTACTGTTGGGGAGTTCAAGCTGGTGGGTCTACAGTGTGTCAAGTCCTGGCACTGTCCTTTTACACCCTGCCTTGTGGCTTGTACAATGAGACTTTCCCCATGTTTCAGGGCTGGTCTTCCAAGTGGAGTGGGATGGGGTGGGAATACTACATCCAGATCCTTCTTTCTGAGGAGGAACCAAAATATCCATAGTCTTACAGGACTTAGGAGTTAGTTGCCATTTGTTATTTGCTGGAAAAATCAAACACATTCGATATTCTTTCCTGCCAAAACACAGTGCAGTCCAAGGGTCTGTGGGAGAAAGTAGAATTTGGTTCCTGTTGCTCGGCAGGAATTGCATGTGAAAAAGCATGAGGGGAGGACAGCAGAGCTCGGTTAAGAGCCTCTTCTATTGTCATGCAGCAGCACCCTCTCTGGCTGCTGCTGACAGCTCCTTTACCTATTTGAATCCACTGTCACTAAAAGCATCTTTGACAGAAAACCCACTGGCTACAGCTCCCCTTCCCATGGCAGTCAGGCCAACAGCGGTGGGACTTTGCAATCTAGAAATGACCACGGGCAGAGCCAGAGTGGGTCCTTAATGACAGCCATACCAAGAGGGGAACTCAAAGCCACGGCATTCTCCTGGCTCAGCCTCCTTTATCTTTATCTCTCATGGATTGCATAGGCGAATGCAGAGCTCGTCATGGAAACCCTGCGAGATGTTGAAGAACTGGATGGCTTCATGAAGAAAGACAAATACGCAGACCCCGAATTCACTAAGAAGCTGTGGGCCTATCTGACTGTCAACCAGATGCTGGCAGAGAGGTGAGGAGAAACATGGTCTGTGATGGAAGTGAAGCTTGAGAACAACCTGGTCCTCTCTGAGACCACAGCCATGAGTCTGCTCCCAGGGTTTCAAATGGGTAAGGTAAACAAAAATAAAGGTAGGCGACACCTTCAGTCACATTCCTCCTGTTTTTAGCACTCACAGATATCAGGGAATAGAGTTTGGGAGCAGTTAATTAGAGGAATAAAGGTCAATCAGGCCTGGTTGTGGGCCTGAATGAATGAAATGGATGGGAGATTTGCTTTACAGAGCCTGAGTATAAGCTATGGTGAGGTTCAGGATGGACCACCCCTGAAGTAGAAAGAGGTCTCCTGCTGAGACCAGGAGAAGGACTGGGCTTCTTTGAGACCAGGCCAAAGCACACAGAAGCCAAGAAGAGTCTTCTTATGGAGAGTGCATTCATGCAGGCCCTCAGCATTTCCTTCTTGCAACACCTAGCAGTTTGTCTCTATGATTGCTCTGTGGAGGCATTGTCATGGCTGCTGCCCTGTAGAGCTGCTAATGGTGCCTTCTGTTTTGTTTTCCACCCAGAAACACAGCCCCCACTGCAGCTTTGAAGAGGAACATCACCAAATCCATCCTACAGATGTCACTTGACCATCATATTGTTACCCCCTTCACAGCCATGCTGATAGAGAATGCCGAAAAGGATGAGATAATGTTGGCAGACCAGCCCAAAGATCCCAGAAGGGGCTGCTGCCCAGGTCAGTGTCTCAGTCTGTCTTAGTATACCTCTCTTTTTGGTTTTGTTCTTCTTGTGCTAGAAGAACAGCTGTGTTCATTGTTCACTGCGGGTGTTTGTGCTCATATTGCACTGTATTTTCAGCGAAAGCTGACCAAATCTTCAGCCAGTTTGAGAGCAACCTGTTACACAAGTGCTCTTTCAAGCCACTGGCTTCAGTGAGGACTGAATGTGCCAACATTGCAATGACAAGGTTTCCAATAAGCCTACAATGTCACAGATTGAACGTCTTACTTACTGTGGTAGATATACCTAGTTCCCTGCACTGAAGCTGTAGAATTGACTAAACCATATCTTAGCACCACATTTAAGTCTTGGAAGCTTCCTAAGATTATTACCAAACAGCCACGAGCCTAGATGGAATCTGAGTTGTCCTAACAACAGAGTCTTTCATTATTTAAACTTCTGAGTTTCTCCTTTAAATCCATTACTTCAATATGTGTTGCCAGGTCCTCGTTACAGCAACCTTATGCCCAGCCAAATGTGGCGGGGTTGGCTTGTTCTGACATTGTATGGTAGAGTCGGTCTCAAAGTGGCAGCTGTTGACATCTGTTGGAGGCTAGCAGATCCAAAGTCATCCCTGAACAGCCTTGTGTAGCCAATGAAACTTAACAGCAGCTATTTGGTGCCCTCCCCACTCAGAGGCTTGAAAAAGCACAACTGTCTCTGTCGGGAAAACACTACCAGTGCGTTGCAATGGAAGCACTGAAAGTAAAAGATCAACTCGTTGAACAACTGAGTTTGGTGATTTAAAACCTATTAATAAATGGGAGAGTTTACAATTGGTTGTGAAGGAAAGAAACAACCTGCATTCCAGTAACAGACAGCATCATCCGTCTGGCATTTCACTCTGGAAGTGATTGTGACTGCTGAAACTCCAAGCGCAGGTCCTACACGCTCAGTTCTTGTGTTTCTGTATATCTATAAAAATGTCCTTATACCATCTCAATGAAATGGGGGGGTATGTCTGTCAATTCTGTTTTTTTGGTTCATTTGTTCTTCTTTTCAATTTTAAAGTCTGCAGCTGGGACCCGAAGAGAAATTAAATAGTTCTTATTTATACTGCACACCACAACTCAAGTTCCAGGAGCATCTAGAGGACATTTTTAGTCATATGGTTTAGTTTTAGGTCATCCTGTGAGGAGCAGGGAGTTGGACTCGATGATCCTTATTGGTCCCTTCCAACACAGGATATTCTATGATCCTATGATTGAACTCACAACCACCAAACTGTTTAGCACAGAAGTAGCATGTATTGCATTCATGTATAATGAATTCATTACACATGCACCAGCTGACTAATTCAGACTGCAATTATCTTGATTTACATGATGCAGAGGATCTAAGTGATTTTAATACAGGTTCTTGTGTCTTTGTGTTTGATTGAGTAGTCAAAACTTAACAGCACTGAAATCAGGGTCAACACATCTGTGGATTTCAGGGACAGCGTGACACTGCTCTTGAACCTTAGCAGAGGACAGAGCTTGTAAAAATAATATCAAAGTAAATCCGCACTTAGGATTGTGTAACACGTGGGCTGTACCAAAAAGTTTGTACACAGAAGGCACAGAACGGGTAATCTGAAGTAGATTTTTCTGTCTGTGCTTACACAACTCTCACCAGAGCTGCACCGTCTGCCTTCATAGACAACGACTGGGTCTTCCACTGAAATCACTCATTTTCAAAGGGTTGACTAATTGTTCTTCTATCATGACAGACTTACTGCAAAAATGAACTGTGCACAGGAGAGCTTTTTCATGCATAATTGTGAAATTAATATGATCTGGGAACTCAGCAGTCTCTGTCCAGTTTTTTGTTCCTGTGTTATCTGCACTGACTTCACATGTAACTGTGCTAATAGAAATAACACTGCCTGAGTAAAACCAGCCTATGGTCCCAATTAGAGCTTCAAAAAAGAAGATGCTGACAGAGATTTCAAAGATCTAGCTGTACAATCTTCTGTCCTGCTGATGTCCCCCACCTCCTTTTCCCCTTACTGCTCTTCAGAGCAGGGCCAGCAGATGAGAATATGCGCCTTGCTTCCGCTCTTGAAGTTCTCAGCCCAACATGTTAAAACAAACCAAGTTTCATGACTCATTTAAGATCATATTTCTTTATCAACTAAGTGGGAGAGAGAGTGCACATGTTACTTTCTCCTGCCTCTGTCATGGCAAAGGCAGAGAGACCTCTAGCAGAAGCAGACATGTTAGGGGATCATATTTTAAGTGCTTGCACTTATTTGCAACCTTTATGCATGTGGGTCATCCTACAAAATGCAGAAGGAATCCCACCTTTTCTCAGGCACCCCAAACCCAGGACCCAAGCCATCAAAGCCTTTATCACATGCTAAATTTTTTAAAATTCAGCTTTTTGTTTGGCAAAACATTCAAGCTCTTGAATTGGAGGCTTCGCTAACGTGGGGCCAATTCACATGAATAAGAGTTAAAAAGTCAGGCTCCATTTTTCACCAATAGCATATGGTTAGCTCAACTGTTCTGGTAGGTCATATCCCTCTGGTGGAGACACTGGAGTAAATCCATCCTCACTTCATGATATAAATCTGTCCGATGTAGAGAGTGTTGCGCTTGCTTTACGTTGGTACAACGACATCAGGCTCTGGTCTACTGCATTACTTTAAAAATTAGACTATTAAATATGTCAGCACTAACAAAAACCTAATTATGACTGTCATTTAACAGGTACTCTAGGATTAACTCCAAATGCACCTAATAATAATAAAGGTATCCCAGCCTGGGCCAACGTCACAGCTGTACCAGTCAGCTTCATGCCTGAGCAGAGAAGTCCTCCTGTGTCCTCTCTGAGCATAAACAGAGGTAAAAGCTACAGTATTTCTCTGCAGAGAAACACCAGGTAGCAACACTCATCACCCAATAAACAAATAAAGGTGATATAACCAAAGTTACTGGCACTTTGGGAATTTCAGCTTCTGTGACAAGATGCTGAGCTCCGTAATGATGGAGGAGTTTATCAGTCATCCTAACTTTTCTTGTTGAGTTTTCTGAATTGTTGTAAAAGCTGTATCTTCATTTAGGGGCAAGTCCACAAGAGAGCAAATGAACCGCTATCAGTCCTGAAGAGGACATCAGTGTGAAAGGTCCTCGATACAGCCCCTGCTGAAGGTCTGAGCAGGGCGCAATCATGATCAGCCCAAATCACAGTCATCTCGGTCAAATTTTTAGGGCCCAAGGATTAAGCTTTTCTTTATAAAACACTGAGTCGTTTTGACTTTGAGTAGATGAACCCGTAAAAATACGCCCTGTGTTACACGCATGAGACCAGTTTAGATCTTAACAGGATCCCAGCGACCCCATCTTCCTCTGCGTGCTGGCCCGAGGCTGAGGCTGCTCACTGAGCTTACATTCAGCTCCTCTGCAGCGGCAATGCTGATGTAAAGTCACTGCAGTTGTAAATGTCAGATGAGTGCTCTGTGGCAGATAAAAATCTCTGAATGCACTCATGACTGATGGATCCTGTTAACGCTTGGGCTTTTGCCACAGTTTATTGCCCGCTTAAACAAACCAGCTGTGAGAACCGTTGCCTGTAAAAGCAGCATAACTATAATAACTCGGGGAGCGTGCCTCTGTGCGGATGTGTGTATTTACGTAGCTATCAAACAAAGAGCTATTAAACCCCTTCTCAGCATAGCTCAAGGGTTAATCCAAGGCTTTGGATAGTCAAGAAACTGCTTGGAAATGAAGGTGAGCAGGGCAAAGTTACCTGTCCATCTTACACATGTATTTTGCACTGGCAATTCTTTTTGTTCCTGGAAGTGTTGATCAGAACAGGCCTTGGCATCAAGCTGGGGAAGATCAAGCAGTTGGTGAGAATACGGAAAAATGATCGAGGTCTATATTCAAGAGATGCAATGTATTCAAAAGATTTGAGACATTCAAAAGTTACTTCACCCCTTGGAGGGTATCTACCCCACCATTTAATCCGAAGGCATTCCTGGTCAAGGGCCCAGGATTTGTCTAGTGCACAGGAAGAGTTAAATACTTCCAAAAGATGAGGAATGCCAGTGAATGAGTGGAAACTGGGCTGGCTGTCCCCATAGGCAACACTGAGTACGGGCATCTCTCTGAATGCGGACAGGGAGATGCCAACCACCACCAAACCAGCAAGAGCTGGGCAGCGCTTTGCACTTCAAGATGAGACTGGAGGCAGCTGCCTTCAGCGACTAGTGCAGGTGTTTGTCTCATTTGAGGCAAATTTTAAAGGACATATGACTTTCAGAGGGGCTCAATCCCACCAGGGTGTTAAACATACTGTGGGAACAAGTTCTGGATTGTATTCCTCAGGGAAGCTGGGAGGTAGGATGTACCTTTACCCAACATCAGTATGGTGGCATGGACTTGTAGCGGGTCTGAGAGCTTCTTAGTTTGAGAGAATGATGTCCCAGGAGCCTGTCACTTCTAGAAATAAGCAACAGCTGGGCATGGGGAGGGCTGAATATTAGTTTTGAACAGAGATCTCACCCTAGTCCTGCTTTCTGTGCATTACATCCTTTTCTGGATCTAGGTCTCAAAGGTATGTCCCCGTCTATCTGGTGTCCAGATGGGTTCTTGGCCTCACCTGGAGGCTGGCTGACATCGTGAAAAATTAAAGCTCAGCTTCTAGAACTCCAGGTTGAGTCTATGGCACCCTAGTGAGCAGCTGACCAGTTAAACCAGTAGTTCACTGCGCTTCGCAGTGCTCCTCAAGCCAGTAATGTCATGTCCTTTCCTTAGACAGTGGAAGTGTATCAGAACATGTCCAAGGGGCTTTTGTGAGGAGCATCTTAGAACTTCCTTAGCTACTGCAGGGCTGGAAAGGGCCCTTGTCCTACTCTAAGGAACCCCCAAAAGTGCTTCAAAATCCCCTGAGGAAAGTGTCTCAGTCTTTGTGTCCCTCACCTCCAGGGCAGGTACTGGCCTCCTTCTCACACCTGTTTCTTTTCTATGTTTCAGTTGACAATGACCCACATTTCATCATACACCTGCTCAAGAGCCAAAAGAACATCTGCTTCAATATCAACTCAGAGCCTGGAAAGATCCTAAACTTGGTTTCTGATCCTGGTACTGGTAAGGGAATAAAACATGGTTTATTTGGCAACGCACTTTCCTTCTTTCGGGTCTGAAAGGTGTTCGGAGGGAGCAGGGGAAATGCCTACAGGGAGAACTGTGTGCTAACAGGAGTGCGGCCAGCAGGTTGAGGGAAGTGGTTATTTCCCTCCACACCTGGAGTACTGTGCCCAGTTTGAGGCTTGCCAGTACAAGAAAGATGGTGACAAACTGGATCAAATTCAGTGGTGGCCACTAAGATGATTATGGGGCTGGAGCACAGTAGGTACAGGGAGAGGCTTGGTTTGGTCAATCTTAAGAAAAGACCCACAGTGGATCTTGTTGCTGTCTACAACCACCTAATCAGAAGGTAAAGATGGAGCCTGACACATGTCCCAGGTGCATAGCTAAAGGACAAGCGGCAACAGAAACAAGTGAAATTCAGAGTAGGAGTTATCAGGGGTTATCAGCAGGAGTATCAGCTAGTAGGAAAAACTTTTTCACTGTGAGGATATCCACATGTTTCTGCTAATCCCATGGTACTCCCTGCTGAGATCAGAACTCCAAGCCTTTAGGTGGTGCTCCAAGATTTAGGCAAAGTCTGCTTCTCTGCTCTTCACAGGAGTTGTGGTCAATGGGCAGCTCGTTGGGGCCAAGAAAACAGAAAATAAGAAACTCAACACATACTTCGGCAAAATTGGTTTTTACTTCAAAAACAAAGGCCTGAAAGTGGAGATCACCACAGAAACGATAACACTGAAAGATGGATCTTATGGCATCACACTGACCTGGTCTGACACGGGGCACATCATTCGGAAACAGTAAGTCGCTGAGCATTTGTTGTCTGCTCTGTGGAAACCATTTGCAACACAGCATTGGACTGACCCAGCTATGGGTGGGATCCAGGTCACAGGGTGCCTACATATGGGCATGTGAATCTGAGCTCTCGTTAGAGTTAATGAAATTAGGCAGTAGGGCCAAGAGGGTGATTCAGTTGACCAGACACAAGTAGAAAGAGCTGAATTCCTCTTCTTACTGCTGACTGCATTAGCTAAGTCTGGGATTCAGTTGCCTACACACAACCACCTGATCTTATCTGAGATACCTTCAGGGTTCCTGACGTGATGGGAGACATGACTTATAACATCCAGGAGACCTTCACCTGCAGATTAACAGCTAGCAGCCATGTTGGACACCCTATAACACTAGACACCCGTTTAGGCAACGGGATCACTTCCAAAACCTCCATTCATTGTAGCAAGAGCTTAAATTTGTAGGGCAAGATTTGGTTGCCAGAACATTGGCATGAAGTATCTGCCCAATTAGGCACTGTCCTGCCAGACCTCTGGGTACCACTCCCAAGGCTGGGGGTTTCTGAGGGATCCTCTGTCATGTCTGCCAGCCCCATGCAGTTGTTCTGGATGCCTGAAAGCACCTCAAGGGGCCTGAGAGATGCTGTGTGGACAGCTGGACTGAGCCCTTCCTTTGGTTCATCTCTGCTAGGCTTCTCATATCTGTCAAGAAAGAAAGCAATGTTACTGTCACCGTGGGTGAGGAGATGTCCTTCATGGTTTTGCTGCACCGTGTGTGGAAGAATCACCCAGTTAACGTTGACTTCCTGGGAATCTACATTCCCCCTGAGAACCAGCTGTCTCCCGAAGCCCACGGGCTGATAGGTAAGGGCTGTGGGTCAGGCGGTGGGAATGGTGGGGTGCTAGGAAGGGTTTTTGCAAGATCTTTGAGTAAATCTGTTGGTGTCTGTGTCCTGATGGGGAAGGGTGAGAGAATTATTCAAATAGAAAATGGGGGAGATTCCTGTAACGTCCTGGAAGCCCCAAGGACATCGTAGAACATCAGGGACCAGATTATTCCTCCTCCCAGCTGGGGAAGGCATTTTCAAAACAGGGCTGCCTAGATTTGGTGACACTGGGACAGGGTTTTCCTGTCCTGGCTCATCTGCCGCAAATTGAAGATAAAAAGACTGAAACAGTTCCCCCCCTCCCCCCTCCCAACATTCTTTCTGAGAAGACTTCTGTGCAAGTGTTTATAATTCAGCTCTCCCCTCAACGATGGCCCTTTTCTGGCAATGGTATGAAACAAAAGCGAGTTCACGGGGAAAATCAGCCCTCCGTGCCCTAGACCCACCCAAGGCTCCTTTTAAGATGTGGGAATCCTGAGCAGCAGAGGTTGTTTTCCCAAATACCCTTCGCAGCTCCAGTCTGCTCTTTTAGAAGAAGTTTGCTGGCTGAAAAAGCAAAGCTTTTTACTCTCCCAGTGTGGGTGATCCGATAGCGCTGGAGACACGGCGCCCTGTGATCCAGGCAGGAACGGTCTGCCTGCTACAGCTAGTTTGATTTTCCAAAAGTGCCCAGCAGCAGCTGACATGGAAGCCTCAAAGGTTCAGACACTCAAAGAGCTTTAAACCTCTCTTTGATCAGGTCAGTTTGCGTCTGAGCCAGAAGTGCGTATCCACCACCAAAGACCTGGGCAAGCTCCAGAGAAACCACAAGCCACCATGGAAGTGAAAGGCAACAAGCTGACTGTTACCAGGTAGGAATAATGTGCTCTATTGCTCTCTTTCTAAATCTGACTTCTTTTTAACGATGTCAATGACTGCAGGCTTATTAACTCTCAAGAATCTTGGGGAAAAAAAGGCCCCGTTTTCCCTCTAATAATCTGGTTTTAGCAGTTGGCAAAACACTTGGCACAAGTTGGGTTCTTTTGTATTTCATAGAAGCATGGAACGGTTTAGGTTGGAAGGGACCTGGAAGATCACCTCATTCCACCCCACCACCATGGGCAGGGACACCTCCCCCCAGCCCAGGTTGCTCAAAGCCCCATCCAACCTGGGCTTGGACACCTCCAGGGATGGGGCATCCACAGATTCTCCGGGCAACCTGTGCCAGTGCCTCACCACCCTTAGAGTGAAAAATTTACTCTTAATATCTAATCTAAATGGACCCTCTTCCAGTTTAAAGCCGTTCCCCCCCATCCTATCACTATTTGTGCACAAACGGTTCTGTCCTTATAGCCACTCAGCATCTGAGCTTGGACGGGCCGTGCAGAAGTGCCTGGGACTCCCCCAAAAGGGCCCACGAGGTCACAGAACCATAAAATTCATTGCATGTTGTGTTTGTTTCCACTGTCTGCTGGTGGAAGGCACACATCTCTCCACTTCGGCAGAGCAGTGCACGAACGAGCAGTGTTATCCATGTCTTCTTGTCGTGTCATGACCTTCATTTTGGGTGGGCTCTTCCTCGCAGGGGATTGCAGAAGGACTACAGGACGGATCGCGTGCTCGGGACTGATGTGCAGTGCTGGTTTGTGCACAACAGTGGGAAAGGTTTCATAGACGGCCACTACAAAGATTACCTCGTCCCCCACCTTTACAGCTTTCTGAAGAAACCCTGACTGCTCCAACACGAAACCAGTTTATTACAAAAATTTCTTATCTGCTCCTTCATGCCCAAACAACTCTCCGGAACAGCAGCTGTCAGCCTGTCAAGCCAGATCAACTCAAGGTGACTTCACCACCGTTTGCTTTATAAATGATCAGCGTTTCAAAACAATGCAACTCCCTTTTCTGTTAAAAAAATGAAATCTGTAATAAAGTGACGTGCTGGGTTGTAGTAGGTGTCTTCCTCTTGCCATGTCTGATTTATCGGATGGTAAACTCCATTAAAAATGTCAACTGTTTTGTAATATACATTTCCTAACAGCATTGCGGCTCCTGCAGTGCAGGTAACACACGACCAGATGTAACACTTACACCTTCGCTTTTTCAAACTGCTGGGAAAATGTAAGTTCATACATTGCTGGACTGGACAAAAAGGAGGATGTGCGTTAGATGTAAAGGAAATATAACAGAAAAGGAACAGGGGCTCTGCAATGAGGAGTCTCCGGTTTTTAAGGATGGGTTAACCAGTGGTGAGGAATGTCCTTGAAATAACTGATGCTGCCATATGGGTGGAAAATGAATGACATAAGTCTGGGGCAGCCTCCAGCCTAATTTTTGTGCAAATTTCAACACCACACTGGAGTTCACACACAGATGCAAATCTGGGAATGCAGGAAACATTCAGATTATATAGAAATCACCATCAATACTAAAAACTTCCCCTCCAGTGGGATTAGCTCCTAAAAGATGCCGTACTCTTCAAGAGTATTCAGCAAAAAAATCAGCAGTGAAACAAATATGCATGCACCTAGAGCCAGATTAAAAACTCCTGCTTTCCGGCAACCTTAGAAAAAATGTTGGCCAGATTCTTCTCAGCAGCCCTAATCTAGGAAGGCACTCGAATAATCCACATGCCATTCTGGAATTCAGTTTCCTTCTCTTAGGAACTGAAAGCTGGTACCTCACCTTTCCTGCAGTTGCGGTGTCGGGAGTGAGAGGATCAGTGTGTTTTAAATGTCTCTTCAAAGTAACTCTCAGAAGTGTAAGCAACTTCCCTACAAGCTATTCACTGTTCCTTTGAACTCATTTATCAGCTCACATCCTGCAGCAGTGAGTTCCCCAGCTTAATGAGGCTCTGGGGGAGCCAGAAAAACCTGTCCAGTGTGCTTTTAAATCCCCATCTAGGTAATTCCACTGTCCGTTTCCTAGCTTGTACGTGAATACAAGCAGTGCATAATCACGCTCTGGTCTTCTCCACACAATTTGTATCGTAACATGTCTATTATATTCACTCTAATTCTTTTTTCAGGCTCCAGAATGTTAAGTGTAATTATTTTAGTGATATGGAAGCCTTTACATTCCTTCACTTATCCTCATTACTCTCCCCGGTACCTCTGCTCACTCGGTACCTGTTCTTTGAGAAAGGGCAGAGCTGTTTACACAATCCAGGTTGCACAAAGAGCCTGAATGTACAGACAGAATGTCTTCTCTCTCCAGTTCCCTTCCTCCTAATTCTCCATCCATTAGATACTGCGTTACTGCTTGACTCTGCCTTGCATTTACAGCCAAGACCCCTGGAAAGCCGTTTGACGTCCTGTGTGAGGTTATTTCAGGCTACTCCAGACAGCAGCTGTTAACATTAAAT
The DNA here is from genome assembly GCA_013398815.1 of Ibidorhyncha struthersii. Lineage (NCBI taxonomy): Eukaryota > Metazoa > Chordata > Aves > Charadriiformes > Charadriidae > Ibidorhyncha > Ibidorhyncha struthersii. Next base: position 115,028 of record VZSZ01009493.1, on the reverse strand, counting down.
CTCTGCAGTCTTTCAGTTTTCCTGCAGGGGTCCCCTGGAAACCACAAATTAACAAGACAGTGAAGTTTTGAGGCAAGGAGAGGGACAAGGAACAGTGACTTCTGCCTCTAGTGACCTTGAACTTTCACCCTGCAACATAACTGCAGTGCCCACCAGGAGAGCATCCTGCCCTCTTCAGCCCTCAGCTGAGATCTCCTCTGAAGGGCACAGGGGGGTATCGGTTCCAGAGACACACGACCTCGCCAGGGGCAGACAGGACCATCAGGGGACAGTTTGTACTTCATCGGGGACAACTTGCATCCTCCCTTTATACAAACAAGGCAGCGCAGAGCCGGGCGCTTTACTGTGCTCTCCGGTGGATACGAACCAACAGATGCCTCACGTGTTTGAAAGGTTGATAAGAAATATACCGACCTAAGAAAGGTTTATATTTATTCCTGAACTGCCTTAAATATTGTGCAAAATGTGACATTTTTACAAAAAATTAAAAAGTAATGTTACATCATTTAGCATGGATAATGTTACTCACGTAGCAGAGCAACAATGGAAGCATGAAAGGCTCCGGAAAACCAAAACAGCAATCACCAATTCGTATCTGCACGCACTTTGGAAAACCCCACAAGTAACATTATTTGGAGTCCATATGAAGATAAATTGCATATTAGTATTATTAGGAACCCTGAAAAACAAGATAATGCAGGAGCGATGACTTGGATTCTGCTACCGTTGATGCGTTAACCAAAAATAAGTTGGTGACAGCACTGAATAAACCAGACCATTCTTACAAAATCCAGGAAAATAATCCCTTGCGGCACTGTTACCTTCCTGCTGTTCTCCTAATCCCTTCCCTTGTTCCTGCAGCCAGAACTCAATTTTGGTCGCAGATTTAGAAGTGTGTTGTTTAAACCCCACTGGCTCCGACACCCCGCTATTTGTAGGTAATTCTCTCTCTGACGGAATTCCTAACGTACTTCAGTAAATAAAATACTCCGGCTTGCAGCTATCTGCTGCATTTTGCAAAAGGAAATCGAACCAAATATTATAACATAACTTTGATACAGAATCAGATGAAATATTTCCACTGATAAGATTTCCACAAACGCTTTATGTAACAAATCTATAGTGATCTTTAAATAAATCCAGTTTGCTTGTGGTTAATTTCTATATACATTATAAATACATACACACACACGCAGTTAAAACCCTGACATGGTAGAGTCTTGTGGCTGCCTGCAAGATGCCAGAAAGATGGTTTTGGGAAACAAAATCTTCTCTGATCCACGATTAGCACCTCAGGCAAGTTTGGAAATGTCTTCGTACTGGATATCTTCAACTCGGCGTCCTTTTAAAGGTCCCTGGAGAATAACATAGTAGAATAAATAAGATGAAAATATAAACTTGTTTGTTTGTTGAATTCCTTATAGGGAGCTTAAAGTAAGATAGCTAAAGGGGCTGTATGAAATCTCGCCACTTTTAGACATTTTTCAAGAAGCACAACCAAAGTGAATAGCGCTGGAAATCACAGGCATTAGTGTTTTTATTCAGCGCTGCACACGGTAAAAGCCCGATGGCTACTTTTCTGTTTAAGTGCTCTGTCCAAAAGCCACCTATAACTGCACACTGGAGGCTGTACAGGGGATGCATAGCAGAACGGATCCAAAAAACTGCCAGTTTGGGATTTGCTCACGACACAGTGTTTTCCATTTCATTATTTTCAAGCTGACCAGAGCATGTGACAGGGCCTCAACACCGTCCCAGAACTCTCAGGAAACTTTTTGTGTCAGTTAAACTCCTTGCAATTTTGGGGCAAATACAAGCAGCTGTTTTGAATTAATTCACTGTGAGCTTGTAAGTAGTAAAAGATTTAATTTTGAATGCAAGCTTCTTATATATAAAAATTCTGGTCACTCGACAATCAATAAGAAAATTCTCACAGACTTCTCTGGTTTCTAGGAGTAGTTTCACCCATTTTTAATTTACAGACTCAGAGTTCATGCAGGAAGGGGAAATCATAACACCTACGAGCATGAGAACTAGAGAAAAAACACCCTTGCTTTCCAAGACCAATGTTATCATGATCCTTAGCTCCCACCAAAGCTCCTGCTGTGGTCAGGACATCTGCTTCTCTAGCAAATTCTCCAGAATCCGACACAGGCTGAGTTTCTGCAGCCCTTCTTTGCATGGGACCCTAACAGGGTCTCCCTCCTGCAAGCAGTATTTAAGCTTGACTTTGAGCCAATATCCTCTCTGCTGTATCAATGAGTTTAAAGATTGGTTTTGCAGAGGAGAACAAAGCAGCCACACAGACACGATGACACAGCCTAATTTAGCCCAGAGAAAGGTGATACATTAAAAAAAACAAACAAACCCCAAACAAACAAACAAACAAAAAAAAACCCCAACCATAATTGTTAACCATGAACAAGACAACGAATAAACACATGAAGACCCCCGTTCAGTCTGGAAAAGGCAGGAGAAAATTCACCTCCTTGCATGTTTCACATTTTTTATCTCCCCACAAAACAGTACAACAATACCCACATTCAAAATAAACATACAAAATATTTTGCAAGTCTCTTTCAAGTTCAGAACTTGCTAAATACAGCAACCTGGCATCTTTTTAAAGGCAAACAGCAGAGCATTAGTCTGCAATGGGGAACATGTGGCTGTTTTCCTACCGGTTGGGAATAGGTGGGAGGTGACCACAGCATTTTGCACACCATAAATCCCACCTGTAAGACAGGATTAATGATACCATCTTTCTTTGTGAAAGCTCTCCAATGCACAGATGAAAAGCGCTTTACGCAAACAAGATCTTGCAGTGTTTGATACTTACAGAGTCGATGATTATTGTCGCTGAAAACCTCTTTTCACTGATAGATTCCAAGATGCCTTCGTTTCCCCTGTAACCACCATTTAATACCATCACTTTCTTGCCTGAAATAAGAAATAGGAAAACAGTTACACAACAGGGCAGTTAACAGTTACACAATCATGGACCTGTTGGAGCAGGTCCAGAGGAAGCCACAAAGATGATCAGAGGGCTGGAGCACCTCTCCTGTGAGGACAGGCTGAGAGAGTTGGGGTTGTTCAGCCTGGAGAAGAGAAGGCTCCGGGGAGACCTTATTGCGGCCTTCCAGTCCCTAAAGGGGGCCTACAGGAGAGCTGGGGAGGGACTTTTTACAAGGGCACGTAGTGATAGGATGAGGGGGAATGGCTTCAAACTGGAAGAGGGGAGATTTAGATTAGATCTTAGGAAGAAATTTTTCACTCTGAGGGTGGTGAGGCACTGGCGCAGGTTGCCCGGAGAAGCTGTGGCTGCCCCATCCCTGGAGGTGTTCAAGGCCAGGCTGGATGGGACTTTGAGCAACCTGGCCTGGTGGGAGGTGCCCCTGTCCATGGCAGGGAGGTTGGAATAAGATGATCTTCCAGGTCCCTTCCAACCTAAACCATTGGATGATTCTATGAGGGCTCCCAGCTTCTTTCAAGGGAGTTGTGTTCGATTCCACTGACAGCTGAGGGAGAGAAGGTTTCTCCCAGCAGCTCCAGCAAGCAGCACCCAGCTTTGCCTCACAGCCTGCCCATTTCCAAAGCACACTGACCTTTACTGCTCCAGGCTACTATGGGCAGAAACCATTAAAACCACATCAGGGAAAGAAGCCAAAGCTAGAAGCCAAAGCTATTTCTCCCACGTCCCATTCCCTGGACATCAATCTTAGTGCACGGGTGGGCAGAGCTCACCTACGAGCACCATTATGCTAAAGAGCACTCATGGACACCACCAACCAGCTCTTCACCAGAATGCAGCAGGTCTGCTGAAGAATCTGTGAATCCCAAAATCCTGCATCCTGCTTCCCCCTACACTGACACTGCTCTGTTTACTTCTACCCTGACCATTCCCTGAAATACCCATCAGATGCTACACACAAACATTAGCGTGTACCAGCCAAAGAAACGCCAGTGAACCAAACAGCAGACGAGGTAAGCTTTGCCAAGTGCCAACAGCTATTTGAGGCATGGCTTTGGAGGGAAGATACAGGATAAATATAACCAAGGGCTCTGTAGGGCTCCCAGAGATGCTTCCTGGCAGCTGAAGAGAGATGCTTTCATCTCATCAAATGAACTGATTCCTAAAGCACTTGTATCTTCTCAGAAAATAATCTAATTCTTACAAGAAGGGACTGTGAAGACTCAAAGCAGAAGCAATGTAATAATTCCCTGGGAAGTAACAAGAGGATATTTGGTAAATGATCAGAGTAGCTTACAAAATGCTATCCCAAGACCAAGATAGCTCTTGTTATGGTACTTTCAAGTGGATGAATTATAGTTTAAAAGAACTGAAATGTAAGCTTTGCAGTGACAGCTAAGCTGAAAAACAAACAAAACAGCTGTACCTGGTGCTGGTATTACAGTTTCTAGATGCGTCTGATCAAGCTTCAGTTTGTCTCCAGAATCAATCATCTTCACAACTGCTGTGTATTTGTCAATCACTTCCTGTCGTGAAAGGCAGAGGCCAATCAAAAAAATTTTTAAAAAAGTCTCTAAATTTACATTTCACGGTTAACACACTCAGGGCCATAAGTCTGCACTTCTGCATTTTCCAAAGCAGCAAGGACTTCTGAGCTGTCCTAAAGGCATCCAGCTTTCACAAACTGCTGACCACTCTGAAGTTAAGGCTAGATTAAAAGGGCTCCTCTTGAACATCAATGACTGGTTTAATTGAGCACTAATTCTGTCAGCCTCTTCTGAAGTTTTTTTTCAACCTTCAGGTCAGCTATCTTAGCTATCATCTCAAAGATCGAGAGTAAATTAGAGGCTTCTTTCCCCCTAAGGGCTGGAAGCCACACAGTGACATCGGGGATGCCACCTCTCCATGAGGCAAAATGTTACTGATCATCTTTGCACCTCGCATAAGCCATGTTCTACCTCTCACATTCAGAGCTCACTAGAAGACGAGATTCATAAACCCTCCCAGACATCTATCAAAAAAAGCTGTGATTTTCAGCTCTCTACACTCTTGTTGATAATTCAAAACACACCTGGGTGTCATCTTTGGCACTCTTGCCAGAGATTGTTGAGCACTGGACTACCTGGTACAACATAATTTCACTGGCAGTGGCTAAAAGAAAGTAATTCTGAAAAACAGAGCAAGGCTTACAGCCTGCAGATTTCATATGTGACTGGGATCTTGTTCAAAGGCAGCCTGCAGCTGAAATATCAGCGCAAAACTGCCCAGTCTGAGATTAAAATGCAATTGCACTGCTCTTTGTCATATCACATTGACAAAGTGACTATTCACCAAGATGGATGCGTTCACAGGGACAAACTATGCAGGACAAAACAGTGCTTAAGAAGGAATCACTGAGTAAATAACGTTAAATCGAATCAAAGATTCACTCCCTGCCCAGAATAAGTCCCAGTAAAGTTAGGGTGACGTTTCAGGCCCTACCAGTGTTAACTTAAGGCTGAACAACTTGCACAATAAAGCAAAACTTCAGAAATTCTCTGACAGCAGAAAAGCCTAGTCATCTGCACATTTTACCTTGACAACTGCCTTCTTCTTGTAATACTTCTCTCCAAGCTTTTTTGTTACAATTTTTACAATGATTTCCTGGAAGATATGAAAGGAGAAAAAAAAAATATGTCAAAACATACAAACAACTACACAATCTAAAGTAATTGCACATTCAGGTCACTCAGACTCCAACCACAGACTGTACAGCACAGCGCAGGAAGCAACAACAGTAAAGATTCAGCATTCAGGAACTTGTCTTTTTCCTCAAATTATTGCCTCAAAGTAGTATCTCTCAAGGCCTTTTTTTTTTTAGCAAATACAGTTACACTTGAATTCAGGATATGATGTGACAGCCCACAAAGGGTCAAGGGCAAGACTTCTTGATCTAGAAGGCCAGTCAGTGAGTAGAAGCTGAGATGAAGTCTCTCAGCTCACAGGCTGATGTTGACTTCAGTTACATCTCTGTGCAAATCAACTACTATGTAGAAAAAAAGAGGACTGTAAGTAATATCATGATTTAAACATGATCCATAGAGACTCACAGTACCAACTCTTTAATTAGAAAATTCCACCCCATCTGAGATCAGGCATACGACACGTCAGACTGCAGATCATGCTCAACCAGAAGAGTAATTCCTCCCAGACACTGTAATATTTTACATCCGGCAGCTTGGAAAATAAGAGTGAATTTAATTTGGAATATGCTTTTGGATCTTTACACAAATTAACAGTAGCTTTAGAGATGAAGAACTGGTTGTATTTGATATAATAATAATAATTTTTAAGACACTTACAGGTTGCAACCAGTAGTCTCTTCGAGATGTTCTTTTCTTCTCCTCTTCAAGCTACAGAACAACAACAAAGAATCACCGTTTACTTCCTCCTTTGCCTGCAGCTTTCCCATGCCTTTGAAAAGCTGAACCAATTCTCCAGGCCCACATCAAGTGGGGAATAAAAAAAAAATCCCTAAATAAGGGTAAGTCAGTGTGTGCTTGCTGCATAAAAATCAAACTGATGAGATCCAGGAATCCAAGATAAAATGATGGAGATTTACATTTGGTTTTGTCAAGTGTTTTTAGATATTTTCTTCTCTTCCAAGATCTGTATTCTTTTAATTCCAACATCTCAGTTGTCTGAGGAACAGGCACAGATGAGCAGCAGAAACCAGTTTTAAAGGGGAAGTGATATCATTTTGCCTGATAAGATATAAATGTCTGAATTCCACATGAACTGAAGGTCTGACGTCACTTCAAAGGGATGCCCTGGTAAAGTGGACACAGCCATAGGCATGAGGTTATAAAGACAGATCTTGCATGATTATTACCTCCATAATCTCATCCAGTGCAGATTTCTTCTTCTTCTCTTTGGACTGACCAGAGCTATGAGCCGATTCTTTTCTTTTAACTGCCCCTTCCACCATCTTCAGTGCATTCGGTCCAAGGACACTGCTGGAAGAGTAAGATGGTGTTTTCACAGCAGACCTTAAATTGTCTCCTCTACCAAGATGCATTTGAAGAGCTGGTTGTGCAAAAAGGCCTGCTGATCTATTTAGTTTCAGCTGTGCAAGTCACCTTCCAGGCCCTGCATACCTCCTCCTCTAGGATTGCATTTGGCAGCTAGAACTGATCTCCTTGAGGTGTGAACTCCATGTCCACTGACGTTTGCTGATAGCAGTCCAGCAGAATGAAAAACAACCTAACGATTGGTCCACCAGCACAAAAACAAAGAGTTCATCAGGGACTTGAGTTCAATGGAGAAGACAAAAGCAGGTCTGCAAATAAGATTTTCAAATTTGAAAGGACAAATTTGTGGTTTTAGAGAAACCACCTGGACAGAGCAACTCTCAGACATGGCAGACGTCTAGAACTCCTTCCAGAGATACTTAACCTACCCATCAGAAGGAGAAAATACACGGGAATCTGCAGAAAAGGGCTCCACACCCAGCAAATAAACACCATCTTCACAATCAAATTCAAAATAGGCAAACAGGCTACGAGTTATGACAGAGAAGAGCAATCAGCACAAAAAGTTACATCTCAGGGACCAGGGAACATCTAGGTAAAGTGAGAACTGCCTAAAGGCAGCCTGAGTTAAGCCATTTTTATGAAAGACATCTCAATGCAGTAAAAAAAACTTAGGTGTTCTCTCAGCCAGAAAGATGAAGGCTGCTGTGAGGTGGATAGTAAGGTAATATTAGTATTGCCTTACAACAAATCGCATGTTCTGCCTGTGGTGAGGACATTTGATATACTAGCAAAGGGAAGATACACAATGGGAATGAAGATACAGAAGTGGCAGTAGAAACAAAATTGAGAGAAAAATAATTGTATTTCAGAGGAAGACTGGATAATCTCCATAGCAGAGTTCTGGAAGAAAAAGCACATTAAATCACAAATCCAATAGCAAGTACTTAAAATAAAATCTCATAAAGGCTAACACACAATTAAAACATAACAACTGCAGTGCCTACATTTAAGAAGGAAAACACATCTAGCTGTGAGGTTACTAAGGGATTCCTGAGTGTTAATACTGAAGCAAATCTTATTTACCATATTCATTAAGGACCCTGGGACAAAGAGTGAGAGACCACCAACGCTGTTCAGGTGTGCCGTTCAATGTAGAGGACACAAGAAAGAACTGGACACCAGAAGGGACTGGTTTATCTTGAAAACCGTGTTTTAAAAAAGACAAAATTCAACAGCACATTATGCAAGCTCACACACTTTGGAAAAGTTTACTCTGATTACCTTCTATCTACTGGGAGCTGTTTAAGAACAACAAAAGCAGAAAGGGGTCTGGCTATAATCACAGATGACAGCTACCAGTGTGGACCAGCCATGAAAGAGTCAAATGCAATCCTAGGAGGCATCAAGACAGACAAGCGTTAGTGCCTTGTATAAGCCATGGTGACATTTCATTTGCAGTATGCACAAATTCGATCAGCTCCCCTCCTCAAGATTAACTGAAACTGAAACAAGGACAAGGGAGGGATATTCGGCGGATCAGGGGAATGAGGATACGAGGCCAGCACCATGTAAGCCTACTTGCGCAGCACAGTGAAGGCTGAGAGGCTAAAACTGTTCTCTACAAATACATTGGCTGAGAAAGCAAAGACCAGGGAGAAAACCCTCTATTTATGTTAAATGCCCACACCAACGTGAGAGCAATGGATATAAACCGGCCATGACAACATTTACCCAGGAAATTACAGACAAGGTCCTAAACGTCAGAGCAAACAGGTTTTGAAAGAACTTCCCTTGGGATTATAGGGCTGGGGAGACCTTAACTGTGTACAATGGAGGCTGACCAGTGTGTGCACAGGACTGTACACCGGTATGCCTGCTGTACTGTGGACAGGAGTCAGTGACCTTGATAATAGCTTCTGCTCATTCCTCAATCAGAAGTAATTTTAATCTTACTTGTCCTATGAGTGAGTTAAGCAGGGATTTGAGGATGTAAGTTCTTGAGGGAAAAAAGTAAGCCCAGGGCTCCCAGTTCACTCAAGGGCAGTCAGCATCAGAAGCCATGCCCACAGCGGCAGTCGTGACTCCTAGCTTCATGTCAGACACACGGACGTTCAAGGGAAGGCACACCTCCCCTCTCACTCCCCTTCTCAGCAAGACTTCAACTCCACCTCTGTACCCAGCCCCTCAGAACTCTACCATCCACTACCTACGATCTCCTGGTCCTACTTCTGTACCCCACGCAGGAAATACAAGTGCCAGGTTTCTGCAGCTTGTGCTGTGAGCTGTGGTGAGAAGCCAGGAAGTCCTACTGCACGCTGCGCTGGGGTACTGGACATCAGGTTCAACTCAACTCATCCTCAGTAGCAGCCAACAGCTGCAGAACACACCTTTACACTGCACAGGGAAGCAGTTTCCGTATACGACTCTGAAGTGATTTCCGTATCACCAGTGACAGATAAACCACTGTCCGGTCACTTCACCATGAAGTGGGTACCCTAATTTTGCTTCTACACTACCATTACAAAGTTTAGAGACAAGTATCTCTCATACACTATGTAAAAATCAGGCTACTTGATATATAATTTCACATTCAGCCAAATTTTAGCAAGCACCTTAAGTATTCCTCACTGAAACTATTCAAGTGAGTGTCTGAATTAAGTTTCAGACTCCTTTTAAGCACAAATCAATGCACAGGGATAATTTACAAGTTTTCCTCAAAGCCTGAAATCTGTAACTATTATTGCAAAGAACAAGTTTATTGTCTCATTTTCTGCCTGGCATATCTCCCATCAGATACCTTATCTAAGAGCTGAGCTTGTGATGAGAGGAAAGCTTTCGTTTTACCTGCAATACATTTAATTACAATATTGCCTCTCATGAAAAGATGTACTGCTCAAACAGTTTCACAGACTGCTATAAGCCAGTATTGTTTGCATTATTGATCCCTTCTGCCCTGCATTGCTCATGGTTATATGATGACAATTAAATGCACAAGCCTTAGAAAGATTTACATCAGGTAGATTCAGCTTCTTAAATGATGATCAGAAAAAGTATTACCTCCAATTAGACAAGGCAATCAAAACCTTTTAGGAACCAAAATTAACAAGTCATGAATACCCATTCACAGAAGGCAGCTGGGACTAGATGGCATTCACTTCAAATGCTGACTGGATCCCTTAGCCACCCTTTCACAAAACAGTATCTTCTCAGAGGGAACTATAACTACCTATTACTTTATGGGCATCTGCCATGAGCCTCAATGAATTCAAGAAGGCTCCTCACAGCACACATTTAAGATATACCCATTCATCCATTTTAAATACAAAAGGAACCATGAAGCCACCAAGTATCCCCCTCCTGAATAACACGACAGGATGAGATACTAGACTCCAAATATTTTAGGACAAGATACATCTTCCTGCCCATACAAATACCATCATCAGTGTCATCGCAACAGTAAGGGTTGCCCTTAAATTCTTTTCTCACCTTGTTTTGGAAGATGCTGCTACTGAAGTACTTGCTCCTTTGTTTAAATTAAATGTAACTAAAAAATAAAAAGACATTACTCTATTTCTATCTTTAAATATAACTGTATTGAAGGATGTTACAATTTTAAAAATCTGTAAGTGGAAAATATCATAAATTTGAACACATTTATTAATCTATGTTTTGGTTCAGCTTTTAAAATAAATTACTTTAAACATTATCAAAAAGAATACTCTGTATTTCAATATTCCAGTGCTCTTTATAATTGATCTCAAAGCGTTTCATGAAGCACCAAGCAGGCCTTAGCACTCATCTTGTTTTAATCACAAAATCACCTTCAGTACGTTCTAGAAAATTGCATGTATCAAAATCTGGTTACCTTTTTCTTCTTCATTTTCTCTGCTCAGTTCAGTATAGACTGGCTTTTCCTGCCAAAAAAACACAAAACACATTTCAAGAGTCAAACAGAAAACTGAGCCAAGATATCATTTTTTGGTGATCATTGATTAGCTCAGTTTTACAGACTACTGCAAGATTATTACAAGTAACTGTAATATTCAACCTGGCTTGATTCATAAGAAGATTATAAATTGAAAACATTATCTCATTACAGGCTCCTGTGCAAAATTCTCTAATTAACACTCTCTACAGAGATGCTGTCTAAACTTGCATGAAAGGAAAGTGGCCTTATTGTAGCAGTTTTCTCTATTTGAGCCAGCATGATTAGACTCGTTTCTGGACAGACTGGTAACTCAAAGAAGGAAAATCTGGAATCTTTCCAATTTTTTAGCATCGAAGGCTCAAACCATTTAAATTTCAATTAGTTTTAAATTAAGAAAAAGGTAATTGTTTACAACTTCATTGAAACGTACCTATCGATACCCAGGATCAAATGGGAGGTTCCAGTCCCACGCAACAATGTGTATGGAAGTCATGGAATGACGCCAAAAAAACAGATCCCAAATACCACACCAACATTATCGAAATAAAACTTCTCACTCTGTGGATTTCATTATGCCACCTACCCCTGGTTATCTCAGCCTCCCCACTGTACAAGGTACTTGTTATTTGTAGCCCTAAAAGTTGTGAAATACCATAAATGAAGACACGTCATGCTGGTTACTGTATTGTTTACTCTCCCTTCCTAAATTCAAGAGTGATTTTTAAATCACTAATCACCTGAAGGGCAGTAATTATTGCTCCGGTAGCACTAAAGCAAGCCAGGTACAAAGTAACTCCAAGTCTTCCTCCAGAGCAGGTTATAATCTAAAATAACTGTATAGCAGAAAATTCAGAACATAAGTGAACTGGTGCGGTGATTCAAGTATGGAAGACAGTCTAAATCAACGTCTGAAATGGCCAGGATCAGACACTAGGCCCACAGGATACAATTCTAGTAGATTTCAAAAATCACATCAAATCTAAAAGGAGACTCTGCTTTTTTTTTTTTTTTTTGAAACTGTAATTCCATAGAGGACCTTGATGCCCATCAGCTGTAAAAACTACCACCAAGTTGGTTAGTTAAGGAAATTTAACAAGGCGCAATTTCAACAGAAACAAGTAGTTAGTCAAGATTGTGATCAGAAGTATCTGGGAGAAGACCATTCCTTGTGGCTTAGAAGAGCAATGCAGCCAAATATGCCCACTGCTCCCCCGTTTCAACTGGTGATGAGCTTGTAATCTGAAGCATGAAGCTTACTCGTCACCTTCAATTGACTGCAAAGGAAATACCAGTGCAAGGATCCCAACAGCATCGAATTAACCATTAACTTAACCAAGAGGAGTTTTGAGCTGAAGGTCGACATAAAATGCAATTTTCCTCACCAGTTCTTTCCCCTCCAAACCTCTTCTAACTTGTTGTTCAATGAATTTAGCAGTTTTTTCTTCATCATCGAGGTCCTGTTTCTTCTTCCTCTCTTGTTCTTGTTGCCGGCGAATAGTCTCAGGGTCCCTATCAATATACTGAATATACCAGCCTTTTGGAGTCTCATCAACCTTGCAAAGACCTAAAAAGTCAATGCAAGATAAAGTAAGACTAATACTCACAAAAGCAAGCAAGGGACAAATAAAATAAAATAAAAAAAAAAAACCCAGAACATTTTCACAGTCCATGTTCACTATAATACCGCAGATACTTTACTAAAGACAATGTACCTCTTACTGGCCTGGTAAAATTGACTTTGAATTATCTTTAGTATCTGCCTCTGCCCTTCAGCTAGCTGCTTCTATCTGGAAACAGGCCAGAGTACATAATAAAGTAGACTGGTTTATAATACTTTCCTTATTGAAGAAAATGTTTCCTTCCCACTGTTTTAACAAGGAAGAAAACAGAAATCTAACATATATAAACAATACATGCTAATTGAACCATACTAAAGGAAACTTTATTACGCTACGCTATTGTTACTAACTCTCACTAGAGCGATTTTTCAAACACTGTATGACTCATGAATGTATCCTGTAGGACACAGGCAACCAGAGCCAAAGTAACCTTTCTGTTATATCACATTTAATCTCGCCTCCTCCCACTGAACACAAAACTGCCAGGGATGAAAACAACTGCTCGCTTATCACCTTCAATATGGAAAGATTCTGTAGTCATAAGAAATGTTCTATCATAGTTTTCAGTTTTTAAATGACAACTGTCAGAAGTTGATTTGGAATTTAGCAATACCTCCAGTAAATATAGACTAACAGATGAAACAAGGATGCGTTTATCCCAGACTTTTGCTTTTTCATAAGCAAATTCCTAAAGGTTAACACAGAAATATATTTGGGCATCTGTTAATAGATATACAGGAAGGGAGGGGAAGAAGAAAAAAAGGAAACAGGAGAATTAACATAAATGTTTACTGATCACTTATCAGCAATGCAACTACCCAATAATTTTAAAATTTCCGAACCCCGAGCAACTAGTTTTACCTTCTCTCCCCAGCCATTTAGTAAAATCAGTCAGTGTCTCCCACTGTGTGGCGTTCATGTGGATGTGCTCTCGATGACTGATATATTCATTGTACACAATATTATTGTGGACTCTCTTTGTTCCTGAAATACAGAATTATTATTAAATATAAATATGGGACCTAGGAGAAAGCAACCAAAACTTCTTGCACTGAACTAATAAAAGACATTAAAAACAAACAAACAAACAAACAAACAGTAAAATATTTACCAAATCGCCTCCTGAGCAGTTCTAGGAAATCATTTCGGAACTCCCTCAGGGGATAAAAAGAAAGTATTTTAGTAAAACTTTAATGATTACAAAGCAATTTTCTATTGTCATTAACAATGAAATATTTGCACTGTAAAAATGAGTATTCTTTTGAACTAAGCATAAAAATGAAATTCAGACACTCACATCCCTTTTGCAGTAAAGTAGCATTAAATGCAGTATGTATGCACAAAGAAACACAATATGGTACCTGCACAGACAAATTAAATCTTCAAAAGGATAATACCTTTTCAAAGGGACAAAATGGAAAGAAAGAAATCTAAACACTTCCCACTAATTGCTGGTATTTCATTACCAGGTATCCTCCCAGGCTGACTGACACAAAACACACAGCAAGCCAAAGGGCACCAGTGGGAGATGGAGTAGATTGATCACTCATCTCACTGCTAACTCAAGGGCTTGAGTATAAAGCCTCACTTCAGACTCGTGCTGGAGACAGCTCCAGTCAAGCCAGCTGTCACATAGGTCAGCCGAACAAAGGACTGGGGAAACTGTGGGACATTAGTCACACCCCTGACTTGTTATCTCTCTGTAATGGTTCTTTTAGCTCTTTCTAACTCTGCACTGCGTGGCAGTCACTTAGCTGGGGCAGAACGGTGACATACTTTGTAGCATAGAGCAACTTAAAATGGGACTCAGACATGGGATAAAACTGTCAAATTTAATTAAACATCATGGCCCCCTGAAACCTCTTACATGCATTCAAAAGTGACATTGCCTAAATTTTCAAATTGCCATTAAAAAGAATAGTTGATACTAAAATGTATCAGAATAAAGTGTCTTCAACGGGTCATGATTGGGCATTACAGGTATGGCTGTGCAGCTGTGATACAGGAACAAAGACCTGGGTCTTCAATATAGCAAACTTACTCAGAGAAGTAATCCATGAATTGCTGAGGATTTTCAGAAGCCAGCAGCAATTGCCTCTGGTGGGACTCAGACATGCAATGACATTTGAAGCCATTCTATAAAATAAAAATAAAACCTTTGTCTGTCTTTGTCTCAATTTGCAACACTTGCACGGCTTTAGAGTATTAAAAATAATGTTTTGTAAGTGAAATTTCTTGGAGTCTCCACAGAAAACACTTTAACTCAGCCATACCCTACATTTGCTCCTCCTGACTGGCCAAGCCAAAACCAAAACTCTTCCCAAGTCACAGCGCTGGTGGAAATCAGGAAGAGGAGGACACTTACATCCCACAGGCATCTGGGCCCAAGTAAGAGAAATGAAAAGAAGAGGAGGAAGCTTCAGAGAAAAAGCATCTCTTCATAACAGAAGAAGGGAAGAAACCGAGCCAGAATCAGAAGGAAGAAGTCCTTAATACAAGAAAGACATGGACCTGTTGGAGCGAGCCCAGAGAGGGCTGCAAAAATGGTCAGAGGGATGGAACACCTCTGCTGTGAATACACGCTGAGAAAGTTGGGGTCTTTCAGCCTGGAGAAGAGAAGGCTCGGGGGAAAACTTACTGTGGCCTTTCAGTACTTAATGGGGGTCTACAGGAAAGATGGGGACAAATTTTTAGCAGGGCCTGTTGTGATAGGACAAGGGGCAATGGCTTTAAACTAAAAGAGGGAAGATTTAGATTAGATATAAGGAAGAAATTTTTTACAACAAAGGTGATGAAACACTGCCACAGGTTTCCCAGAGAGGTGGTCGATGCCCCATCCCTGGAAACATTCCACGTCAGGTTGGATGTGGCTCTGAGTAGCCTAATGTAGTTGAAGATGTCTCTGCTCATTGCAGGGGGGTTGGACTAGACGACCTTTAAACCCAAGCCATTCTAAGATCCAATGAGTCTCTGAGGAGAAACCTCACAGTGCTCCAGACGTGCATCCCCTTGGGCATGTCGCTGCACCCACCCTGTCCCCAAGGGAAATCAAGGCTATCCTCAACTCACTACTAAGGCAGATAGGAGCCACTTAATTCTTAACCCCATTGAGATGCGTATGAGGGAATCACCCTGTGCTCCCTCTCACCCTGGGCTGATGAGTCACTCTGCAGGGGACTGAACATCCCCAAAGATGGATCAGGACCAACAGAATTTCTCCAAAGTGGATGAGGACTTCTCCCATGGGGGAAGTAAAAGCAATCCAAAGTAACTGGGAACCCTCCATGTCCCACCTATCTGCCCCCAAGGGGACCATGGTCCATACAAGAGGGACTGGGGACCCCCAAAGGAGAAAAAGGGCCCTCTCCAATACTCCCCTAAAGAGATGTGGGACTCCCCCTGCTCCCAGCAAGTGAGGCCAGTACAGACCCTAGAAAGATCATAACCCACAGATGGGACCAGAGCCCCCACAAAGAGACTGGCGACACTTACAAGGGGAACCTGGACCAGCCCTGTACCTCCCCAAGGGAACTGGGGAAATCTAAATTTACCACATACCCCCTAAGGCGATCACAGCCCCTCACAAGAGGACTGGGGACAGCAACAAGGGCGATCAGAGCCCCTCCGTATCGCCCTCAGTAGCACTGGGGACGCTTACAAGGGGAATCAGAACCCCCCCAAGAGCACTGAGAATACC
>VZSZ01009493.1:87293-98779 GCA_013398815.1 Ibidorhyncha struthersii | reverse complement strand
CCCGGCCACTGCCGCGGCGGGCTTACCTCATCGCGGCACTGCTTCTGGCACATCTGACAATACCAGCGCAGCTTCTGCAGCCCTTTGGACTTAATGCGGTTGGCGATGGCCTTGGGGCTGAGGAAATCCGACTTCCCCATGGCGGCGGCGGCGGCGGCGGCGGCGGCGACGACNCCGTCCCAGTCCCTGACCCCCGCCGGAAGCGGCCGCGGCGCCCCGGAAGTACTTCCCGCCCCCTCCCGCCGGGCCCGGCTGCGCGCATGCGCGGTGCGGGCGCGCTGACCTTCAGCGGGGCTGTGGTGGAGGCGCCGCCATGTTCACCCGGGGGGCTGCCGTCGCGCTTTACCAGCCACAATGGTAATAGGCGGGGGTGCGGGCCGGGAAGGCTCCTGTGAGAACGGAGGGACGCGTCCCAGTGGTGGGGGCAAGCGGCGGGGCGGCCCCGAGGGGTGGCTCGGGCCGGCCCCGGGGGGCTGAGGGGGCGACGGTCCCTTCAGGCGTGCGGCGCCCCCGGGGGTGGCGGGGCCGCCGCCCGGGCCAGCCCCTGAGGTGCTGTGGGCTCCGGTGTGGCTGGAGGAGCGGTGACCGTGAGGCTGAGGGGAAGCGGCCTTTCGGGGCCGTGGCGGTGACCTGCAGGCGACGGAGGCTCCGTCCTGTCAGCCGCGGCTCGGTGGGTGGGGGCGAGGGGGAGACGAGACCTCGTAGGGAAAGGGCGTTCAGCGAATGTGCGAGGCAAGAGGAGTAAAAAGGACAGCTTCGTAGATGACAGACGGTGCAAGGAGGCTCTGCTCTTGTCAGGAGATGGTGTCACCTCCTCTGCTTCGTTTTAACAGTTTTTTAAAAACAGATACGGTTTTTGAAAGCTGTAACCTTCTGATGCTATGATGTCTGGCCTTTGTTTACATTGTGCTATTATCTAAGGTAGTGGATAATTTATTAAATGATACATGGTGTCACAGGAGACAATGAGCAGGAAGGAAGGTCTGGATACAAGGCGTGGTTAGAGTGGCTTGTCCCTACTTCAGATGTTTTTTAAGAAACAGCAATTCTTAAATTTCCATCCTTCTGAAGGGGACCTGCCCTTGGCAGATAGTGGTTTTCTGGAGAAGTAGTGAGCTATCCTAATTTCTTCTGCATTCATTTTCAGGGGCCAAGTCAGGAATATGGCAACTCTAAAAGACAGTAAGTATTGGTTTCATTTGCTTTTGAGAGAGGGAAAGTGTTGCAGGAAAACCATATGTTAAAATATAATTTGTTTAGCCTCTGTTGGATGAATTGGTTGTCATATACCATAATGCTGGTATACAAGCCTCCAGAAATTCCTATATTAAACAAGTATCCTTCAGAAAAGGCATTGCTTGAAATGGTTTTAGAACTAATTTAGATGTCATTTCAGCATACCAACATAGTTTTACTCAAACGTATTTTAAAAATAACTCTTACCATATGTGTTAAATCAGATTTTTGCTCAATTAGATTATTTTCTTTTATGGTTATTTCCTTGTGTTATCCAGCATTTTGGGGGAAAAAAAAGTTGACTGAATGGTTCCACTTTGATAATGCTTCTTTAAGCCATTCCTCATAGGTTCTTATACAGGGACATTGACTTGGAATTGCGCTTGCCTATAGGACACCTGTTTTGTTTTCTTTTTGCATCAGTTTTTTTATGAATGTCATTTTGCCACAGTGTAAACAGAGGAGGAAGTTTATTCTGTGTCTTCATATTACTGGGTCTTTTCTACATTTGTTTATTTCCTCTCCTTGTCATCTGGGAAAAGATGGCAATATACCTCAAATGATATATTTGTGAAATAGGTAGAAGTGGAAGGAATGAAAATAATAAATAGATTTTATGTTGGGCTAAATATTAAATAAATGTTATGTCTGGAGGAAAAAAGTATAGCTATTATAAAGATGCATTTGGGTTAGCCAGGTTACTACTCTTATTACTTTCTTACTGTAAATACTGAGGTCTTTTATGAGGCTTATTTGTGCATTGTTTGTTTATTTATTTATTGTTCTTTGAGGAACTTGACAAGATATTTTTGGATGGGTGTTACTAGCATTTTAGTGCTTGGTTTTGATGTCATTATGCCCAGTACAGCCCATGACCTTCAACTGTGAACCTTATAGTTACCAGGCGCTTGAAGTCCATCAAGAACATTCAGAAAATTACAAAGTCCATGAAGATGGTTTCTGCAGCAAAATACGCAAGAGCTGAGAGGGAGCTGAAGCCTGCAAGAATCTATGGAACAGGAGCACTGGGTGAGAGAAGAGTCTTGCACTGTGCGGGGTGGGAACAGAAGAGGAAGGCATTCATGATGGTGATAAAATGCCTAGACTTTTTTAACTTCTTGGTAGTTTTTTTCCAAAAGAATGGGCATCTCTAGGCCAACTTGAGTATTCCTTATAAGTAGTTTATGGGAAGTGATTTTAAAGAGTTCTCATATGAAATTTGTTACGACTTCTGATTACTTTTTTAGCTTTGTGTGGTTGCATGGTGGTTTTTGTTAGTCATAAAAGCACCCCAGCTCAGAATTTCTGGCCTGCTTCTATCTGTTAATGGAATTGTGTTGTATATGTGTATCATCTACAGCTACTGCCAGATCTCCTAGTGCACTCTTGTGCTGTGCGTGCTGGTGAGGCACTGGACTTACACAGTGAACTTAACTAAGTAATGCCACTGATTGTGTGATATCCAATGCAGAGATGTGGCTGGCTTTGAATTGTTACTTTGTCACCTCTGGTCAGATTACACACAAACTTGAATGATTGTGAGGGAGATAAAATTCATCTGGTTGAGATTTGGAGCCCTTTTAGAAATAATTTTAGTTAGAATAAGTCAAAGGTATTTTGATAGGACCTATTTGCTTCTTGTGACCCTTGAATAACTTACCCATCTTTTTTTTTTCTAGCTCTCTATGAGAAAGCAGAAATAAAGGCACCTGAGGACAAGAAGAAGTATCTCCTTATTGGTGTGTCCTCTGATCGAGGTCTGTGTGGTGCTATCCATACATCTATTGCTAAAACCTTGAAGAACGAGATTACCAACCTCTCCAATGCAGGGAAAGAAGTTATGGTGGTTGGAGTAGGTGACAAGATCAGAGGCCTACTTCAGAGGTAAAAAGGATGGGTCCCAAAACTCAGACTCCAAAAGGGTTTGGTTTGGTGGTTTTGTTTGTTTTCTGTGGTCGAAATTTCAAGACTGCTCAGAAAGCTGTGTGGCATTTGCAGGAAGTTGTGTTTAATGGAACTGTGCTAAATTCAAGTTCCTTTAAAAAAAATCTGCAAAAGGGGGTTTGGTTATCTGGACATTTGTGAAACTGCTGCACAGCACTATTATATTTTTGAAATAAAAGTCTCAAAGCTAGTAACACTGGCACTGCTTCAAGTTTGTGTTCATCGTGAAGTTATAATTTAACTGAAAAAAGCAAAATTTTTCTCAGACCCTATTTTAATAAAATGCTTAGTTCTGAACACTAGTAGGTCAGTCTTGCTGCTGCATAGTTTTATGTTAGAGCATCCACTTGTTCTAACACAGATGTGATGTTACTGCAGGACACATGGCAATTACTTCCTGCTGACATTCAAAGAAGTGGGACGGAGACCTCCGAGCTTTGGAGATGCTTCAATCATTGCCTCAGAGTTGTTAAACTCTGGGTATGAGTTTGATGAAGGCTCTGTCATCTACAATCGGTTCAGGTAAGATTAAACTGAAACTGCCCTGGAAAAGTACTCGGTAGAAGTCTCCAAACAGCATGTTGGCTTGATGAAGTAATGTGAAAAATGACTGGGAATTGTCATGTTCACTTTGTGTGTGAAGAACTATTGGTTTGGGGCACTTTTTTTAACAGCTGTGGTTGGAATTATCTTTTTACTTGTATAGTGGGTGCTTTTATATTTACAGTCAGCACGTCATTATATCCATGTGGTATCTGAGATCTCTTCATCAGGATTATTGCAAAACTTTGTGGGATTGGAAGGCCAGAAGTTGTCTATTCTAGCTTGATTTTAAGCACTCAATTTAGGGTTAGTTGAACCGAAGAGCCTTATTATGCTATTTTTATATAGGTCTGTCATTTCCTACAAGACTGATGAAAAACCGATCTTCTCCCTTGAAACAGTTGCTGGTTCTGGTAAGTAGTGAACTAGAAACCATCAGTTATGTGAAGTGACAAATCACAGAAAAAGTATTCCGAACATGGGGATATGGTATTAAAACATCTTACTATGCTGTTACATGTCATAAGTTTACCAGGTTGTTTTATCTTGGCAGTCCAAGGCTGACCTATCGGGGTGCTGTGGGGCAGGGAGGTTAAAAAGGAAGGTCATATTGATTTTGGTTTGACATTCTCAAGCGAGAATTGTGCATCTGCAAAACTCTGTCAGTTTGAGTGTGTTCAGCACTGAACAGCCTGGGCATTGAGCGACTTTGCACTACTCGGTAAAAATACCATAGAATGTTTCTGTGGAAGACCAAACATAATACGCCTTGGCCTTGGTCAGAATCTGACTTTCCTACTGTTAAACTGAATGAAAAGACATAAAATATTTAATCTCTCTGCTACTTAAAATTCCGTTATGGAAGTACACACAGTACGTAGAGAAAATCCCTCCGCACTGCCTTAAGTAGAGAAACAGGCTAGCCTAGTAGCCTTTCACATGCCATTATATTGTTTTGCTAGGAGTGGTGTGTCTTGGATTTCTCTAAATCTGCTCTTTCACATTTTACAGAAAGCCTAAGTATCTATGACGATATTGATGCTGATGTGCTGAGAAACTACCAGGAATTTACACTAGCAAATATTCTGTACTACTCCCTGAAAGAATCCACCACCAGCGAGCAGAGTGCTAGGATGACTGCTATGGACAACGCTAGCAAGAATGCTTGTAAGTCTACTCTGGATTTTCCAGGACAGCAGTAGTTTAGTGTGAAAGTACTGACCTTCCTTTGTGTAATTCCCAAAACGATAAGAAATGAGCTGGTTTCTCTCTTAATTCCATTTTGAGTCTGGGTTTTTTGAGCCAGTTAACTGGGATTGTTTTCTGAACATGTGCGCCTTATTTAGTCCGTGGAAAGAGGGATTGCTGTCAAATCTATGAGAAACAAGACTAGGTAACTGGAAGTGAAATAACAGATTCTTTAACAATAATATGAAATACTAAACTCATCTTGTAATGGCCAAATATTCTTTATGCTCTTCTCGTGTGGCTGGTCTGAGGATTTCTGAAATTTTTATACACCTGTACCTACTTTTGAGTCCAATATAATTACTACTGCACCAATTTAAAGGTGGGGAAACTGAAACAATGATTAAATACTTTACCACCTGTCATGCAACAAGTTGAGAATACACAAGTATTCCTTGGCAGGTGTCCAAACAGAGTGCAGTGCAGAGTGTGCTGTTGGTGTTAGTGGGAGACAGCTAACAGCTTTTAATGTGGCATGGTGATAACACTTCAGTCCTGAAAAGGTAGTGTTGCATAAAGAGTAGTGGTGGCTGAGTGAAGCCGATGTGGTGTGCAGTTGGGCTACCTGGAGCTGTAGGTGTGGTGCTCTGTTGACTGCCTTATCTTGAAACAAAGAGGTGACACCTCCTGCGTTTAAAAAAAAAAAAAAAAAAAAGAACAAAAAAATAAAAATAAAAAAAATCTGGCTCCCTTTCCTAAAACAACAGTATCTTGAAGGAAATACCAGTGTAGTTAATTGACATACTAATTCAAAGACAATCTAATTAAAGGCAAATAATGCATGCTTGTGTTATGTTAAAAGAAGTGATGTCATGTATTTGCTGGTCTGTCAGCTCTTCTTCAGGTGTTTAACCCTGATGCCTCAAGCCAAATGGTCAAGTTTCTAGATTGTCTACCGGTACTGCTATCTGTAGGGGGAAAGAATGAAAAGTGCAGTAAGCCTCTCGATCATTAGCATGGCTTTACAAGACTAATTGATACTCTGTTCATACAGCTTCTCTTTATCTGTATTTGAATAGTTACTGTATGTTTAAATTCCAACCTTAATTTTTTCTAGCTGAGATGATTGACAAATTGACCTTGACATTCAACCGTACCCGTCAAGCTGTCATTACCAAGGAGCTTATTGAGATCATCTCTGGTGCTGCTGCTCTGTGAGTACCTGTATAAATGTGAAATAGGAGTTGTTGCAAAGTCATGTAATGCTTGTACGTCCTGCTTCAGTCCAGTTAATGGGGAAGGTGCGGGCATGTAGGTCCCAAAACTGAAGGGAAAGCAGTCCCTGGCATGATTCCCAAGATTTTCAGCTTGTGTGGTTCTACTAACAAGTGTGAAGTTTGGCCGTCTTTTTTGGCCAGATAAAGTTAAAAAGCTGGTAAAATAGATCTTTAGCCTCAACACACATCCTTACCTAAACAGGCAGTGGTTTTGGGGGGGGTTGGTTGTTGTTTTTTTTGGCTTTGAGTGGATTTCCCCCTCCTCCCTTCTACCTGGGCTTCTCCTGCTCTGCTCACACAGCCCAGTAGAGTTGGGTGGGGGGGAGCAACTCAGGTAACTGAAATGCTTTTGGATAAATCAGCCTGTGGTGGTGTTCAGAAGCTGAGAGCTTGGGGGCGGGGTTGGAAGGAGGAGGGAATTTCCAGGGTCTCTTGGCACTGAACGTGTATTTTACTTTAAGTTCAGTATTTTGCTTCTTTCCCCGAGAAGGAAGGTTTGTGAAGGTGTGTACTGCAGGTTACGAGTATGTAGGCTTAAAGCACAAGTTGTAACTGCGTGTAGCTGATGTGTATTACATCTAACAGCTAAAAATTTGTGCTATACTCGTATGCAAATAGATGTGTTACTATCCTGTGTGTTTACAAAATGCCTGGGATCCATACCATACTGCAGTGATGTGCCGTATTGTGCTCCTCACAATACATTGGCGGTTATAAATACGTGCATCGTTTTGCCTGAATTTGCATGAGTTGCTTCCTAACCTGCTTGTTCTGTTTTCTCTTGTAATACCGTAACCAGGAATTAATCGGAAAAAGCAGTTCAGCCAAACCCAAGAGGTAAAGTTATGAAATAGAAACTAGATTGCATTTTGAAATGAATTAACACAGACAATCTTGAAGTCAGATGAGGAAGATGGAATTCAGTGGTGTTGATCAGGCAAACTTCTCTTCCCAAAGAGCTGGGCAACTGCTCATTGCTAGTTGGAATCTGTCTGAACAAAAACTTCTTAAGTGTCAATAATTTTAATCAAAATACGTCCATGATAGCACACATCCACACTTGACATAATTTTCTGTGGGTTTTCTTCTGGAATATTGGTTTTGTTTGCAATTACTGTTTTTTTTTTTTTTTATGGTGTCCTGACCTTATGCAATGACTTAAAAATGTCTGGATGTAAGATGTTGTACCTGAAGAAGTTTCCATAGCAACATAAGCATATTCAAAATTTAAAACTTCAAGGAAAAATAAAGAGGTTGGGGGGGCAGTGGGTGGGTAAGGAGTATCAGTGAGTTGAAGTATTCAGATTGGAGGAGACAAAAGTTTTAAATAAAAAATAAAAGGGTTTTAATTTGCTTCAATTCTCCTTACAGGTGAAGAAGAGCTCTTCTGAGCATATGGTTTAACCTGCCTGTGTCTGTTATTTTGTGAAGAAATGGTAAAGCCCCAGAAATCTGTAAATTCTTAGAATAAACCACCTACATGAAACAAATGTTCTTGGTTGTCCATGGAGCAAATGCTCTTGGTTTCTGAATATCAGGGTTTGACTTGGTTACTCTTTGAAACATCATTTTTTCAAAAGCTGTGCTCTACATTTTGTAATGTATCTGGCCGGCAAAACCAGGTAAGCGGGTGTGTGTTCGGGTGAAGAGTGGAGGAGACGGCCGGGCTTCACCTTGTGTTTGAAAGCGTCGGTTTGTTACGGACGTTGTATCGTGGGCCGAAGGAGGAGCCTGTGGCATAACCTCTCTGCACCACGCAGTTTGAACACTGATCTCTATCTCATCTGAATGCTTTATTACTGCTATTTCTAGATTTTCGTATTCTACAGTGACCTGATCTGATTACACGAGTCACTTCAGTGTTTGTTTAGGATGGACGCTGTTTATATCACCGTCAGTGTGTGCGTATATATATTTGCATGCTATGAAGTACAGTAACACTGCAGTTCTCAGCCCTCGCTGAGCATGACAGGAATGTGAGAAAGGATAAAATGTAAAAAACAGAGAGTATAGTGGAAGTGTAAGAAAGAAATGGTTGTGGTGCAGTCTAACCATAGAAGGTGAAAGCTGCCACTCCCTGTTTGGCAGAGAAAACAAGAGCCTGGAAGGGCTCAGTAATGTACATGACGGAAATGGGAAGAGGATTTGTGGAAGAGATCTGGAGAGATTGGAAATGGCCTTGAGCTCCAAAGCAGTCTGAGTGTGACACAGGGACAGGTTCCAGTCCTCTGATCTTTTTCGTGGCCTCTGGACCCACCCCAGCAGGTCCACGTCCTTCTTATGTTGGGGGCCCCAGAGCTGGAGGGAGCACTTCAGGTGGGGTTTCTCCAGAGCGGAGCAGAGGGACAGAAGCACCTCCCTCACCCTGCTGGCCACGCTGCTTTTGATTCAGCCCAGGATGTGGTTGGCTTTCTGGGCTGTGAGTTCATATTGTCAGATCATTTCCAGCTTTTCACCCACCAGTACCCCCAAGACCTTCTCAGCAGGGCTGCTCTGCATCCCCCAGCCTGTACTGACACCAGGGGTTGCCCCGACCCAGGTGGAGGACCCTGCACTTGGCCTTGTTGAACCTCATGAGGTTCACACGGACCCACTTCTTGAGCCTGCCCAGGTCCCTCTGAATGGCATCCTGTCCCTCAGGCGTGTCAACCGCACCCCTCAGCTTGTCCACAAACTCGCTGAGGGTGCGCTCAATCCCACTGTCTGTGTCACTGATGAAGATTCTGAACTGTGCTGGTCCCAATACGGACTCCTGAGGGACACCATTTGTCACCATCTCCATCTGGACATTGAGCCATTGACCACTACCCTCTGGATGCAACCATCCAACCAATTCCTCATCCACTGAACGGTCCACCCATCAAATCCATACCTCTCCAATTTAGAGAGCAGATGTTGTGGGGTACCATGTCAAAACTGCACGTTAATCCCTTTAAGAATACTTGTGAAGTGTCAAAAAGGGGGCCTGTGCGTTCGCAGCATTCTACAGGGCTCAAAAAAATACATTCCTAAGATGGGGAAATGTGATAGCAGCTCAAAACTGCCCAAAATTGCTCAACAGACTGAAGGGAGTAAGCATCCCCCTGCCCTGACACACCATGAGCTGCCAGGCTCTGTCACGGGTCCAGCTCCCTCTCCTCAGGTTGCAGACTTGAGATGTGACTGGTACAAGATACTGGGCTGGTTATTGACTAATCAACACGCTACCGATGGTCTAATAAATCAAAGAGCTAATTTGTGAACTAATAAACTTCTAATAATAGACCACTGTTATTTACAATTGTGTCCTCCGTGTTCTGACTAGTTACACGCAATTACCAAGTTATAGTTTAGCACTTGTATTAGTGTACACACAGCCACTGCTGAAGAACAGCTCTGCGGCTCCTCACTCTACCTCCCACACCCCTCAGGAACCGGTATATTTGTTTCTGGATCCTCCTTTTTGTCACCACAGGCCACCATAGTTTCATTCTTTCCCTGCCTTTTTTCCCCCTCCAAATAACTCACCCATAAATACTTTTTCCTCAATGTGGCCCGTTTTGCTACATCTGTTCCCAAAGCTGATGTTTCTGCTGCCTAGGCAATCTTGGCCTTATATGTAATTATTTATATACCTTCCTACATAAAGGTGATCTTTCAAGGTTCTGCTTCCTCAAAAGATCCCCCAAACTTCCCTTCAATTTGGCTCATACTGGCTCTTAAAAATGTTTTTTTTTACTGGTGGTTCTACCACCTGCAAAAAAACGCAGCTGCAGAAGAGATTCACAAAAGCCACCTTTTTCTTAGCTTTGGAGGAATTACTGAAATTAGAAAGGAAATAAATGTCACAAACCNAAAAAACTTTCAGGAGAGGTTCTTTTTTTTTTTTTTTTTTTTTGCTGCAAAGGAGAAATATCCTCTACAAGTCTTCTGGCATTAAAAGTCAATTTTGTTTTAAGTGTCTTAAATCAGGCTCCTTCCTGTGTCCTTATGTCTCTTCACTGTCAAAGGATTCTCTCTGTTACACTAAAATGTCCTCTCCCATTTCTCATATTCACAGAATCATAGAATGGTTTAGGTTGGAAGGGACCTTAAAAATCATCTCGTTCCAACCCCCCTGCCCTGGGCAGGGACACCTCCCCCCAGCCCAGGTTGCTCCAAGCCCCATCCAGCCTGGCCTTGGACACCTCCAGGGATGGGGCAGCCACAGCTTCTCTGGGCAACCTGCGCCAGGGGCTCACCACCCTCAGAGTGAAAAATTTCTTCCTGATACCTAATCCAAATCTCCCCTCTTCCAGTTTGAAGCCATTACCCCTCATCCTAGCACTACATGTCCTTGTAAAAAGTCCCTCTCCTGCTTTCTTTTAGGCCCCCTTTAGATGCTGGAAAGCACAGGTTGCTTGTCCTGCAACTTCCACCTGAGCGCAGAAGGTTGCTCCAAAAGAAACCTGACACTGTGTTGGCCATATGAGTGACATACAGCAACACATGTGGTGAGGCCGTACAGCTGTACAGTGATGCGGAACTGCAGTCTCCAAACCAAAAAGTGACCAACTGACAGGATCAGTGTGAAGAGTTATTAACAGGCTTCACCCAAAAGATTTAATGGCAAGGTCTTGACAGCCAACATTTGATGTCTGCGGGTATGAGGGTTACAGAATCATAATTTGTCTAGGTTGGAAGGGGCCTTTAAGGTCATAGAGTCCAACCATCAACCTAACACTGCCACCACTAAACCATGTCCCTCAGCACCACGTCTACACGTCTTTTAAATACCTCCTGGGATTGCAACTCCACCACTTCCCTGGGCAGCCTGTTCCAATGCCTGACAACCCTTTCTGTGAAGAACTTTCTCCTAATATCCAATCTAAACCTCCCCTGGAGCAACCTGAGGCCGTTTCCTCTTGCCCTATCACTTGTTACTTGGGAGAAGAGACCGACCCCTCCTCGCTACAACCTCCTTTCAGGTGGCTGGAGAGAGGGATGAGGTCTCCCCTCGGCCTCCTTTTCTCCAGACTAAACGCGTTAAGATGGGTTAGGTCCCGCAGCAGCAGGTTGTCATCTGCCTCTGCCATCCAGCTGAAAAGAAAAAAAAAAAAGAGTAAAATAATCAAGCGGGGCTTCGGATAAACTGTTTTGACCAAGAATTTTCAGCTGTCTGGTAACACGTAGCATCGCTGCTTGTTTAAATGATGCACCTGGGCTCTGCTCCAGCGCCTCACGGGTACGGCCCCCGCTCGGCCGCTTTGGGCCTGCGGAGGAGCCGCCCTCCCTCGCCGCAGGG
Source organism: Ibidorhyncha struthersii (assembly GCA_013398815.1). Lineage (NCBI taxonomy): Eukaryota > Metazoa > Chordata > Aves > Charadriiformes > Charadriidae > Ibidorhyncha > Ibidorhyncha struthersii. The sequence goes on along the minus strand of VZSZ01009493.1, from coordinate 87,328 downwards.
GACGGCCAGCCCAGGGCGCTCCAGCATTCCAAAAG
>VZSZ01009493.1:51581-86291 GCA_013398815.1 Ibidorhyncha struthersii | reverse complement strand
TGGAGCAGTGCAGGGGGCTGAGAAGATGATGGGAAAAGCTGTAGGGCAGTGCTGGTGCACAGGGGCCCTACTGTGAGGGAGAGGTGGGCTGTTGGGCTGTGGATCTGGGGTGTGGGCAGGGGTGAGGAGTTGGGGCTGTGGACTTGGGGGAAACGGAGCTCTGAGGCAGTGGGTCTGGGGTGTGGGGAGATGGGGCTGCTGCCCCCCTTTCTGTGGCATGCAGGGGACTAGGGTATGTGCGTCCAGGAGTGGGAAATGAGACTCTTGGCCCTGCTGCTGGGGCGGTGGTGCTCTGAATGTAGGAGGAGGGTGTATTAGGTGAGGAGAAGGGCAGCCAGCCCCTTTGCTGGGTGGGCTGTATGCATGGAAGGACATGTACTGCTGCTGTGTTGTCCTGGCTCACCTGCGGGTCAGGGTCTGTGCCTTGGTGGGAATGCTGAGAAGGCTGTGGGGGCCCACTGCAGGTGGGGATGTGTGTGTAGGGTCCAGGATGCGGACACACTGGGAAGTGCTGAAGCTGTAGGGTATGAGGTTTGGGCTGTGTGTGTGGAGCAGGGAGGTGGGAGATGTTAACTCCTCCCATGGGAGGTGTGTAAGGAGTGAAAAGATGGAGCTGCAGTGCATGGGGTCCAAGAGGTGTGCCTGGGCGGAGTGGAATCACCTGCATGAGTTGAGAGAGATGTGGCTGGAAACGTTCTTGCTGGGGCTGGAGTGCTCTGGGTTGGGTATATATTTGTGTAAGGGGGGTTGTGGGGCTCTAGTGCTGGTAGGGGACACACGTGTTCTATGCTGTGTGGGGTCAGGAGTGTATGTGTATAGGGATGACGTGGGGCTGTGGTGCCTGGTGTCAGGGATGCACACATATGGGAGTGGGCAGGGGGCTGTGGTCAGGGATTGATGTGTACCAGGGCAGCATGTGGCCACATACATGATGCTGGGGATGTGTGTGTACAGGGGAAAGTGATGGTACTGTGGGGCTGGGAACGTGTATGGGGGATGCGGGGCTGCAATGTATGAAGGCAGGGATGCGGTAGCATGTTTTTTGGGGGAGATGGAGCTGTACTGCACGAGACGTGGGAAAGTGATGGGGCTGCATGTGGGAGGTGTGGAGTATGTGTATGGACAATGAGAGGGATGGGGCTGGAGATAATTTTAGTGCACGTGACATGAGGTGCGAGTGTCTTCATGTGGATGTAGCGGAAGAGGATTGGCTGGATATGCGGGGGACTGGAGTTAGCCATTGCTGCCATTGAGGTGGCACATGCAGAAGGAGCTGGGTTTGATGGTGGGGAGCAGGATGCCCAGGGCCTAGCTGATTTTGGGGTGAGACTGTGCTGAGGTGGGACTGTGGAAGGGATGGGTTTACACCAAGTGGGAGAAGAGAAAGAAAAGAGGTCTGGGAGTCAGCGCGAGGACTGCTGGCTGGATCACTTAGGAGTGTAGGGGGTGTGTGTGGATGGGATGGAGAAGGGGTGACAAGTATCACTGCTGGGTCTGGGAGCGTGATAGAGGATGAAGTGGTGTATCCTTTGGGGTTGTCTGTGTCCCTGCAGAGCCTGCAGTGGAGGTACTGAGCAGGGTAGGTGACATGTTGGTACCTGCAGAATATGGGGTGTGGGAGGACGGGATGTCCAGTTGCTTGCTGGGTCAGTACTGCTGGGGGGGCGGATGAGAGGGTGGTAGGAGTCAGTTGGGTGTGGGGATGTCAAGAAGGGGGTGCCAGTGTCCTGTTGGATCAGGGAGGGTGTGGGGAGGTGGTGGTACATGGGGAGAGGGAGTCTGTCAGGGTCGCTGCGGGGTCTGAACACAGGGAGCATTGCGGGGTGGGTGGAGCAAGGCTCAGGCTGTCAGTGTGGTTGGAGGGTTGCGAGTAGGTGTGTGCAGAGCCCTCTGCCGCCCTGCCTGTGGGGCAGAGAGGACAGCAGTGATGTGTGTGCAGAGATGGGGCTGCCAGTGCTGCTGCTCAATCTGTAAGTACTGGGGGGAGATGAAGGGAGGGTGCACAGAGTGGAGAGGTTGCGGGGAGTGGGGGTGCCCTGAGGGGTGGGTATAGGCTGTGTGTGCATGGAGAAATGGGGCCGCTTGTGCCTCCTGTACCAAGAAGCGTGTTTCCCCTCCCTTTGGGGTGCTGGGGAGCTGTGGGGTTGTGGGCTGCCACTGCTGTGCGTGTTTATGTGTAGGTATGGAGGAGGAAGTCCTGGAGAGCCCCATGGGCCGAAGTCAGAGCTGCTGCAGTTGGGTCTGGCAGCGGGGAAGATTTTTAGAGGAAGCAGAGGTTGGAGCTGGGATGGATAATACGATTGCTCACCTGAAGTGCTGGGTGAGGAGAAAGTGACTCACTGGTGGTGGATTTGGGGTTACCATAGCCACCACCAGTTCAGAGAATGTACTGGGGACTGCAGGAGGTTATGGGAGAGGTAACAGGGTTGGCAGCTCTGAACTGCATAAATGGAAAAGTTTGCCAGCACTTGTGTCTGAGCTGTGGGAGCTGTGCTAATGAGGGTGTCACAACTGTGAATGAGAGGAGTATCATAGAACAGTTTGGGTTGGAAGGCACCTTAAAGATCATCTAGTTCCAGCCCCCCTGCCATGGGCAGGGACACCTCCCACTAGACCAGGTTGCCCAAAGTCCCATCCAGCCTGGTCTGGGATGGGGCATCCACAGCTTCTCTGGGCAGCCTGGGCCAGTGCCTCACCACCCTCAGCGTAAAGGATTTCTTCCTAATAGCTAGACTAAATCTACCCTCTTTCAGTTTAAAACCGTTACCCCTCATCCTATCACTACACTCCCTGATAAAGAGTCTCTCCCCATCTTTATTGTAGGTACTGAAAGGCTGCTATAAGGTCTCCCAGGGCTTTCTCTTCTCCAGGCTGAACAACCCCAACTCTCTCTGCCTGTCTTCATAGGAGAGGTGCCCTACCTGGCTCACGTCCAGCTGTTCATCCACTAGTACCCCCAAGTCCTTCTCCTCAGGGCTGCTCTCAATCCATTCTCTGCCCAGGCTGTATTCGTGCATGGGTTTGCCCCAGCCCACGCGTAGGACCTTGCGCTTGGCCTTGTTGAACCTCATGAGGTTTGCATGGGCCCACCTCTCAAACCTGTCCAGGTCCCTCTGGATGGCATCCCTTTCCCTCCAGTATGCTGACCACTCCACACAGCTTGGTGTCATCAGCAAACTTGCTGAGGGTGCATTTGATCCCACTGGCTTTGTCACTGACAAAGATGTTAAACAGCACCAGTCCTGACCCCTGAGGAATGCCACTTGGCATTGAGCCGTTGACCGCAACCCTTTTGTCCTGGTTTGAGGGCGGCCAGTCAGCCAGTTCCTTATCCACTGAGAGGTCCATCCATCAAATCCATGTCTCTTCAATTTAGACACCAGGATGCCATGTGGGACAGCATCAAATACCTTGCACAAGTCCATGCAGATGACATCTGTTGCTCTTCCTTTATGCACCAACGCTGTAACGCCATCGTAGTATGCCACCAAATTTGTCAGGCATGGTTTGCCCTTAGTGAAGCCATGCTGGCTGCTACCAATCACCTCCTTATTTTCCATGTGCCTTAGCAGGTTTTCCAGGAGGATCTGCTTCATGATCTTGCCAGGCACAGAGGTGAGACTGACTGGCCTGTGGTTCCCCAGGTCTTCCTTTTTGCCCTTTATAAAAATGGGGGTTACGTTTCCCCTTTTCTAGTCAGTGGGAACTTCGCCAGACTGCCACGACTTCTTAAATGTGATGGATAGTGTCTCGGCAACTTCATCCGCCAGTTCCCTCAGGACCTGCAGATGAATCTCATCAGGTCCCATGGACTTGTGCACCTCCAGGTTCCTCAGATGGTCTTGAACCCGGTCTTTTCCTACACTGGGTGGTTCCTCGTTCTCCTAGTCCTTGCCTTTGCCTCTGCGACTTGGGTGGTGCAGCTAGAACGCTTGCCGGTGAAAATCAGGGCAAAAAAGTCATTGAACACCTCAGCCTTATCCGTGTTCCAAGTGACCAGGTCTCCCGTTTCCTTCCTGAGTGGGCCCACGTTTTCCCTAATCTCCCTTTTATCACCGACATCCCTCTAGAACCTTTTCTTGTTGCCCTTGATGAACCCATATCAGAGGCGTATTGCTGTCGACTGGTGGTGGATGCAGCCTCGAGCCTGCGAAGGCTGGCATGTTGTCTTCAAGAGTGAATTTGCAGAGTGTGCGGAGCAAAGATCCACAGGTCGGGAGGAACAGTGTGACTGGCTTGGTCGGAAGAGGAGCAGCAGCCATGGCCTGAAGGTGCTGCTGCTTGTGCTCATGCCTCTTCTGTGAAGCAGAAGTTCACTGCTGCAGTGATCCCAGATAAAGTGATGATCTGAGCATACCTGGTCCTGCCTCTGCTTCCTGATTTCAGGAATAGCTGAGATGGAGTCTGGTGCTGATGGGATAACTGAGTTTAGGAGGGACTTAGTGATATTACTGCAAGCTCTTTGAGTTCTAGGTCGAGAGGTTTCCTCATACAAGCTTTCAGCAAATTTGAGAGCTAGGTGGATGTGAAGCTGTGTATGGTTAGTCTGGAAATGGGACTGCAATACTAAACCAGTAGCACCAGTGAAGTCTGTATATCAAGCCGAACAGAAATGATCTGTAAAGAGATTAAAGGGGACAGCACTGCGAGTTTGAGAGAACTGGGTTAGGGGGTGAATTTTGGGGAGATGCTTTTGTTACTGGATTGCTGCTTGTGCAAGAGATGAGTTTTTCAGCAGCATTGCACCCCGGGCTCAGCTGCGTCTGTCACCGGTACTGCAGTGTTTGTGAGACTGGGAGGAAAAGACGCAGAGGTGGTGAAAATACAGCTTTTTTTCTTTTTGGTGCTTGAGCAATTGGAAACGTGTAGAAATAAGGTATCCCTCTCTTGCTTTGGGTGTGCTCACTAAAAGTGGGGAAAAGAATCCCTCCCCTCCCCTCCCCCCCATAAATGNTGCGGAGGAGAAGGGGAGTGTGCTGTTTTCATGCCAGTGATACGGTATTTCTTGTATTACCTCTCTTAAAGTGATTCCTGTATTTATTCTTTAACAGGTTTGTAAAAAGACATCTTAATGCTCAGCCGATGTCTCTTTGCTTTTTCAGAGTTGTTTCCTTTTGCTCCTAAAATAAGTTACTGTACAAACCCAGCTCTGGATGAACGAGCTGAATTTTGCCATGGTTTTGCATAAGTAGAATTAATTAAATTCCAATTGTCGCATCTTTATTGTCAGTGTGTTATCTCGGAGTCAGACCAGTGGGGTTTGAGTTAGCAGGGTTGTCAGCTGGAGGGACATAATCTTTGTATTCGAAACTGAATGGATTTACTCTGACGTAATTGAGACAGTGTGGTATTGCTCTGAAAAGCATGTCATTGCTGTTCACATATTTTCTCAGTTGCAGAAGAAAATGATGGCTTTCCCAGCTGTGTTAGATCTTTGTTCCAGCTGTTACATCCCATTAGGAGAGCTACATTCAAGATTTTCATTACTTTTCTGCTGTTGTTTCTTTGCATTTGCAGTAGCTGTAGTTGATGGGAGCTTCTGTGGCTGCAAAGAGAAGGCAAAAGGATTTGCAGGGCGGGCTTGAGATGTGTTTGATGCCGTGAAATGCTTCTGAATAGGGTGTTGGGGGGGAGGAGAGAGTGAACTTACAGGGGAGAAAATAAGGGTTTTCCTGTTAAAGTACACCACGTTACGCTGTTCAAATTTGTGGAAAGCTTGTAAGAGGAAGCCTATTCAATATGCTGTATACTTCACACGTGTTTTTATCCTAAAATTTAAATAAAACATTTGAAAAACAGTGTTGGAGTATTTAATTAAGGTATTGAACTACAAAACAAACTGAGATTGTGTGGTTTCTGAGAGCAGAGTTCTACATTTTTGTTGTTGTTTTTGTTTGTTTTAAGCAGAGGTGAAAAGGGAAAAGTTCTGTTATGTGCAGCTTCGTTTTGCACTCACATTTTTCGTGGTTTGATAGCGCATAGCTGGTGCTTTGGGTTAACTGCTGTGGGTTTTCTAGTGTATGTTGGGTTTTTTTTATATGAGGGAACTGTCCAGTGAAGACAGACAGCATCTGCTTAATTTTCTATGAATTTAGCTAATGCAGCTCGGCAGTGAGATGGTTGGTTATAGACATGCAGAATACTTCGTGGTTTACCTCTTAATTTAGCACATTTCCAGCAAGAGTGTTCAATTTCCACTATATTTATGTAGGTGGTGCAATTAGTGGAAGGGATGAGGAGGGGAGTCATGGCTTATGCCCCCAAAAGCCCATTTTTTCTACTACATTGCTTTAAAAAAACAACCAGGTAGAAGCTACTTAACTTTAGTCACTGAGGGCATCTGGGCATATTTCAGCAGGACAAATTTAGATTATCTGCTGCTAAAAGTAGAAGAGTAATAAATTAGATAATTAATTTTGAGTTGTGTTGGATCTAGAAGTGGGTTTTTTGGTACTCTTTCCTTAAATTTTCACTGTTGAGCATATGCTTGGATATACTATGATTTTTTTATTTTTATTTTTTCTGCAGAAATTTGCTTACGGTGAGGAAATAAAGTTTAAAAGTTGCTCTTTTGGTTCATTTTGTGTGACTACTTTTTTGAAGATTATTTTTTGTGTAAACATAGAATTATAGAATATCTCAAGTTGGAAGGGACCCAGGAGGATCAACAAGTCCAACNAAATAAAAATAATATTAAATATACATAATACAAGATATATTAATAATGCAGCTGCTTTTATATGAAAAAGTCAGGCTCTGATCTGGTGAGCACAACATTGTAACTGGAAGGAAAAATGACAGATCTTGCAAAATGTTCTGCCAGGGCAGAGCTGGCTCAAAACCTGTTCCAGTGTCACTGCACCAGCTCCTGTAAAGGAAAACTTAACTGCCTTATAGCAAATCTCTGCTTTGGAGAATGCAAACAGCAGACCAATATTTTCATTGGGAATTACCGCAGTGGAGAGAATAGACCTAGCATCAACCAAATTTTTATTTCTTTCTATTTGCATGTCAGATTTACCTCAATTTTTTTTCATTTTTTTTCAGTTGCTTCACTCTTACCAGTATATAATAATAATCTCTATCAAAGTATTAGGTTTTGATGATCAGTTTAAATGAGCTGATTCCCCGCACTGATGCTGAATGATTGTTGTAACAAGTATCTCTTCAGGGCCCATAACATTTGTTATAAGCAGTGTACCTCTTTATGTCCTGATAACCTCTTAAATGTTCATGTTTTTAAGCTAATTAACTTCTTACTGGCTACCAATAAAGAAGGTCAATTTTTTTTTTCTTTTGGCTTGACATTTATGAGGTTACCAAGAAAAGGAACAGACTCTGAGCAGCAATAGCAAGAAGATGCTTTTCCCTGCCTGGTAACTACCTTAATAGAATCCTTTTTCCCCACTTAAGTGCAGTCAAGTAAAGCATATGTACTTATTAAATAATGTACTATGTATGCTTCTGACTGCTCCTGTGGATGCTGTATGGAAGCGATGTGTTGTCTGTTTGAAAGAGTTATCCTGGAGTAACTGTTCAGTGTAGATACACGGGTATTTAATGCGTGGCAGGGTTGAGTGATATGCTGGAGCACAAGGAATCTGTGACAGAGCCTGTAATAAAAATACTGAGGAGCTACACCTCACAATTTGCTGGTTAAAATAAAGTTTTTTAAAAAATCTCTTTTATAGCAGACATGAGGGTGAATGCTGAGCTGTTTGTAATAGACTGTACGTATTGCATGGGTAGTGACTCATTAATTTTTCTCAATATATTTATTACAGAACTGTAGTTGCTCCCTTTGAAAAACCTGGCATGAAACTAAAAGCTCTTCTGGTCTGAACGCTTGTTAAATTTTCACTGGTTCATATGAACTTTGGGCCAGGAAGGAGGAGGTGATGGGGGTGAGTTTGGCACAAGTAAATCAGCTATTTCTGAGACTTTAAGAATTTGAGACTTTAAGAATTTGAGAATTTAGGGAAAGTAACATCATTTTTCCCTAACACCCCCTCCCAGTTTCTTTGGATGACATGAGCATTGGTCAGCTTGTTTGCTGGAGGGCTGGGGGAATTCTTGTGACTTTTGCAAAAATAACCAAGATTTAGTACCTTCTAAAAATGCCTTTTCCCCACAACCCGAAAGCGAGCTTTTATTGCTTGCAGGGGAGTTAGTGCTGTTTGGTTTGGTTTTCCTTGTGGACAGCTAGGTTTATCTGCAGGTGATGCTGAGCAGCAGGGTTGAGAGCTAGATAACTTTCCATCCCAGTATTCAGCTCTGCATGGATTCTGTTTGCCTGTAGTTTCGGTGATGTACTTTTTGGGGGATCCATTTCCATGTGCAGATTCCTCCTCACCCAGTGTTTGTTCTCATTTGTAGGGAAGCTGAGAGTATCGTAACTGCACGGCCATTCTCACAGGTTTCTGGTGAGCTGTTCTGAGGCCAAACGGTCTTAATTTAGCTCTGCTCTTTGCAGCTATATCAGTTTCAGAGCACAGTTCCCATTCAGGGATATAGTACAGCTTAAAAGCTCGTGAGAAAGATGTTTTCTTAGTTCACTGTTTGCAGGGTAAGGAGGAGAGTTGTAACTTGCAGGATGAACTATTCCCACCTCCTTCTATCTCTTCCCAGTCCTGGACAACAGATATTATTTGAGGTGTCATGGTATAGGGAACAGCAAGAGGCTGGAAACTAAAAGCTCCAAAGCTGTTTGTGATCTGGCACTGACTTGCTGTGTGACACCGGATTAATTATTTCACTAGGAGGCTTCAGCATCTGAATTCTTAAACGGAGGATAGCACAAATATCTGAATAATATTGAGCCAAGTTCAGTATGCACAAATTAAACTCTTTTTTTGGCATCATTTACTTGTAGAAAAAAGCCTAAGGCTAAATGAAAGACCAGGAGAGAGTGTGTTACATGTTTGTCAGCATTCCCTTTCATGTGTCTGGCTTCGGCTATTTTAGTGAATTTTTATTAAACTAGAGAGAGGAGAGGAATGCTAAACTGTTTGAATATGAGTATAAAGGCACAAGCCTTTATTTGATGAATCACCTGAAATTACATTTAATGCATTTTTGTGCTGTGTGTATTTCCAATTGATAAGTGTTTTGATTTACGTACAGATATGAATACAGACCTGAAACTTGGTTTTGTACATTTTTACCACTGAGGATATGCTTTCTTAAAAAGAAGGGGTGAACTGAGCCGTCCTTTTGTCCCTGTGACAGTTGCAGGTTTAATTTATTTATTTTTTTTTAGCTTTTAATCAGTCTTATGACTTGGCACTGTCTCTTTGGAGGCAAATGTTGAAGATTTGGAAAATTGAATCTTCAGGGTTTTTTTTTTTTTTGGTCGCGTTTTGAACCTGCTTTCTAACACACATAGTTGTTTTTTGATACGGTTGCTTAAATATTTCCATGCTTCAGCTACACTTAGTAGTTGCTTCTCTGCCACACGTTCTTAATAAGCACTTGTAGGAAGAAGTCCTTTTTAGCATTTATCACTTGGCAATCATGTCAGTACACTTCTTTAGAGGTTAAAAAGATCACATGCAGATCTAGGAAAAGATCTTTTCCTATTGCAGTGGTGAACTGGACTAAACTTTCACCCCGAGTAGATGACGGTGCTGGTGTCAAGAGGCGCGCGCTGGGCAAGGTGCTCAAACCCCTCCACGGGCCCCCAGTAACGGGGTGGGTGGTGTGGTGCACCTTACAGTCCTGTGCCCCAGGTTGTCCAGCTGCAGAACCTATTGCAGCATTTTCCCTACCTCTGAGCTTGGTTTCGAAAAACCAAGGGAAACTGGACACGAGCGTGGTGTGTGTCTGTGCCAGTCGGTACGCTTCCCAGGTGAAGACAATGCCCACCTGAGGATGAGTGCATTGAGGCTCACCATGAATCCCCCCGTCCTGCAAACAGCACAGCCAGTGATTTCAGCTGTGTCCGGGTGTTATGGTTTGAGAAACCCATAAGAATATGTTGTCGTTTAGACAATTATTCTGTTATCCGATGACTTTTCCCCACCTGGGAAGGGGAATTGGGGAAAAAACAAGGAAACCCAGGGACTGAAATATAAACAGATTTAATAGAGTAAGACTAGATAATTAACATTAAGAGCACTAAAGAACTAGTATTGATCCTGATACCAATATAAAATATACAAGGATTATACTCCCGGGGTGGGGGGACGACACACAGTAAATGTGAGACACTGCGAGTGCTATGGGAGGAAGGGAAGGGTGCAGGGGTCCGGCACCAGGCCAAGAAGTTCTCAGGATGGCAGCCATCAAGGGAGAGAAAGCACTTTGCAGCAGACTTTCACATTTATATTGAATGTGACGTTCATGGTGTGAAACAATCCTGTTGGCCAGCTTGGGTCAAGTGCCCGGGTCTTGCTGCTCCTCATCCCTGCACCTGGCTAACTGGAAAACACTGAGACCTTGAAACCCACACACCACAGCTGGCTGTAAAGTAAACATTTTCACAAATTCAGACACTAGAGTCTTCTAAAAGTGTAGTCTTCCCGAGTGTTAGAAGAGAAATTAGTCCTGTGTCGCTCAAACCAGGACACCAGGGAATACATACTCTCTACTTCTGGGCTTCATGAAGTTTTCCCCAAGTTTTTCTTAACTGGTTGTCCAGCTTTTACCTGTTAAGTCTTGACACCATAGAAAATGGTTCAGTAAGTTCAAAGGTACCTTCATGTACTGAAGAGCAACTAAAAGTGACAGCGCAGAATTTCTTAGCTGTGTCAGTTATGTAAATTTAATTTTTTAAGGATAAAGCACTCTTCTCTCTGCCCAATAACTATAGGGATCTCGTGACTACTCCAGAGTGGTGGTATCCTCTTTTAATTATGTTTATGTAACTCTCCACATTTCTCTGTCCCTGGAGTCTGCAGGGGAAACGAGTATTGCACTTGTACTAGATATTATACAAACACAAAATCCAAGATGGTTCTTGTCGTACGGAGTTCATGTTCTAAATACAGATGGACAAAAGAGGCAATAACTTGGTCTGATCTCCCTTTTAACTGTGGAGAGAATTAAAACACAAGCGACTTGCCCAGAGTCACACAAGAGGCCAGTGTTACGGAGCTGAGAATCAAAACCATAATCTGAGTATTACCCTTATCTTCACTGCAAGACTAAGAAAAGAAATTCGAGAACAAAATTCTTATTTTCTAAATGTACCTGCAGGCGTAAGTTGGCTGGGGGTTTGAATTCATCCAGTGATGTGAGAACCAGCCTGCTCGACTGCTTCGGCTTCAAGATAAACCAAGAAGAGATTAGGTTAAAGGACAAACAAAAGAGCATCCCCCCCGTTCTCCGAAGCTGGGGCTTCACAATAGCAATTGTGTTCCTTCAATAAGCACGGGCTGTTTTTCCATAGTTACTTTTTAAAGTAAATCACAGCTTATCATCATGTAGGGATGTAATATCTTCATAAGCCAAATATACAGATTTTTAATAATTCAGTATGATTTCATTGAATTAAAATCAATCGTTTTTAGGGTTTAAGGCATCTTCTGCTGTGTTATTGTTATTCTGAAAAGTTAGGCTGAGACTCAAAGTGGTGCCTTGGTGCCCAGTTCTCCCTCCAGAGGCCTTCAGAGGGATTTCCCTCTGTCATCTCAGGGAAACTGAGGCACTTGGAGGACTTTTGCACTGAACAGTTCAGATCTGTGAGCCAAATTACATGGGTAGAACAAAGTGCATCTTTTCTTGGACTGTTTTCTTGGAGGTCATATTAAATGAAGATCCTGACTGCTCGGCCAGTAAGGTGTCAATACGTTTTTCCTAAAGAAAAGATCTTTGCTCTAAAGTCAGACCGAAATTGCACCCTAGGAAATCAGCCCCTGAAGTTTAGTATAAAATATTCTCTCCTCATCAGACCACTACTTAATATTCCTGTGTTTCATCTGGGAGGTATATCTAACCGGTAGGTAAAGTGACTCATAGTTTATGAAGCCAGTAGATTTCATCTGGTGGAAAGATACTATGTGAAGTATTTTTGTTATCAAGAGATACACGAGATACCTTCTTTTTTTTTTTTTTGCTACCCATAAACTACAATTTATTCAATAAAATGAAAATGTTCATTTTCTAGATTGAAAAATAATGCATAGTCTGTTACATACTGGTGAAGGGGCACTTTCTGCATATTGAGGGCGTTTCGTTTGTTTGAACGTACATTATGAAATTGAAAACTATTTTAAGCGGTGTTGTGCGGTGTTAACTGACTGTTGCCAGGTAAAGCTGCCTGCTGCTGCTCCCTCGGTTTTACTTGATTTGCTTCTTGAGGTGCTGTTCTTTAATGGTATGAACTGAAACAAAGTGATATGGATCAAAACAAAACACTTTTGAATGAGAGTGTGTTCTTAGCCTGAAACGCCGTATAGCTGAACGAACAGTAAACCTGGCAGAACCGTGGGGCAATAATCTCCGGTACTTGGTGACCGCAGCAGGTTGTAATCTCTAAACAGAGATCTGTAATAGGTCAATTTTATTTTTTTTAAACTGGCATTTTGTAAAAACGTTGTTCTTTTGTTGTTGTTTTTTTTGTTACAGATGGCCGCACAGATCCAATTTTGGATGATGTAGGTGATGCCTTCAAGCTTATGGGGGTTAACCTGCATGAGCTAGAAGATTATATACACAATATCGAACCTGTCACTTTCGCACATCAAATCCCTTCGTTTCCCGTCAGCAAGAACAATGTCCTGCAGTTTCCCCAGCCAGGAAGTAAAGATGCGGAAGAAAGGAAGGAGTACATCCCTGATTATATGCCACCTATTGTCTCCTCTCAAGAAGGTGCGAAACTAATCCTTTGCTTTGAGTTTTGGTCCCTGTGTGTTTGCATATTTGTTTGCATCCTGGAGCAGTTTGAGTTGCGTTGCTCATAGCAGTCCCTCAGAATGGACCCGCTGGGTGTTGCACAAGCAGGGTTTCAAAACAGGTACCAGTGCTGTGGCAAGCTTATTTCCCACTCCCTTGCTTTCCTCCAAGATTAACCAGTGTCAAAATACACCGCGTTAATACGCGTTTTTCTATAATGCATTTAAATTTTAAGTTTTTGGGTGACAGTAGAGATGAACGCTTTACGTTACCTTTGATGTGTTAGCCTCTCTGTTGTATATACTGCAAGATCTCACATAATGTGGTGAAGGTAAAAGAAGGAAGGCTCTCGAGACTGGCACAGAATTCCCAGCTCCTGACAGCTGTTTCTTCTTCCTTTGAACAAATTTAACAAGAATAAAAACCAAAACACCAAACCCTCTCCCAATTAAAGTGAAGTCAGATTTAAAATAAGGAAGTAAGAGTTGTTTAGAGGCACACTGCTTGCTTTTAATTCTCTTTACTAATGTTGATTAGGGTTTCATCATCACTGTTCCAACTGCTCTCCTTCCCGTTCTTGTGTAAAAGTCCCACGGAGGCAGGGGTTGAGGAGCCCTGTAACAGTGAAACTGACTGTACGAATGCTACGAGCTGCAGTTAGCCGGAGAACTTTAACAGTGGCAGTGGAAAAAGCAAAATAGTTTTTTCTGTTTTTCAGCTACATGAGACTTGATTGCTAATAAGATAAACCTTTAAGAAACGTGACCTAGTGTAACTTTCCCTTTGACAGCTATACTTTGTGCGGAAATAAACGTAAGTAAGCTTGTGGACTGGGTACAAAAATCCCAGACAGAACTTAATTTTCCAAAAGTGTGTATCTCACAAGATACTTACTTAATCTATAATTTCCATGGGGACAGAATGGATATCATGCTCTGTTATGCAAATTGTTCTTTTTTAAGAACTAAGGTCTCAAAGTCTGAACATTGAAATATCTGTAAAAATTCTGCCCAGTGTAAAGATGAACATAAACGACCTCACCTTTCTGGGTGAACAAAATCCATTGCTGTGCTGCTACAAGTGTCTCATGAGGCAGTTTTTCAGTGATTTGGTAAGCTGCAGTAAGCGTATGTTCAGTCTCTCATACATTGTGTTCAGCTAGGTCGATGCAGTTACTATGTGCTCCAGCGAGACTAAGTGAAATTAGAGTCAGGAACAGGTATCTGAAGTGTAAAGGACTGTCAGATGCAATGGTTTTAGTGTGTGCAGTAGAAAAAAATAAGCTATTTCCAGTTACGATGTGAGGACTTACTCATTCTGATGAGTATTTCTGTAGCTCTGTAGACCTGAATTTCTGTTTTCTTTAATTGCATAAGATTATTTTATAGATCAATAGCATTTTAATGTCTCTTGCCTTAATATAATCCAGGAAGTGAAACTGCAGAAATATTTTCTTGGATTGATAAGAAGGTACTAAAATCTCCCTCTTGTAAAGTTTAAAAGGGTTGGTTTTAAAAATCTAACCATGAACTCTCTTAAACCAGGAAGAGACGAACAGAATGTAAATATCATCTATGTAGACAACATTAAAAAGAGAAAAGCATAGCAGAAGAATACGTTGAGAAGTGAATAAGGATTTTAGCTACCCTGTTCTGGCTATTTTCTTGAAACGCTTTAGCCTGATTTTTCAGGAGGTAAACAAACACCATTCTGTCAGAGAAATCCAGCATCTTTGAAGTGTAACAAGTTACCCAGCAGTTTTGCGTTTGGGGTTTTTTGTTTGTTTTTTTTTGACTTGGAGAGTCATGCTTTAAAAATATGCAAGAAAGATCAAATCCAACAAGGCACAAAGCGGCTGCAGACGAATATCTGAACATGGGGAGTGAGGGATGAGAGTATTACAGACTCAGTCTGGTGGTACATGGCAGAAAGAGAGGCTAAAAATTGAAATGGGGACAGTTGTGCACTTTTTTTGTATGTAACTTTTTATACTCTTTCTCTTGCAAGTTAGATCCAGGAGTTAGATTTTAGCAGTCCTTATAAATAATGTATGAATCCTTTTAACACCCGAAGCAAGAAGATATTATTTCCGAAGTTGGATGAGAACCAGGAAAACTTCTAATGCCTGAGGCTAGTGTATCAGAGGACCTATAGACACAACTTCAAAAAATGAATACAATTTTTTTTTATGGAAATTTAAAGCAAGCATTAAATACAACTGCTGAGTGCATGTTTATTATAGTTGATTTAAAGTACTTATAGTTGAGGACATTTTAATTTTGAATTGTTTTCTAAAAATGCTACTTGTAATTTTGTGCCCTGTGTGTGTTAGGTTTTTTTTTTTTGGAAGAGGTAAGGTGGATCAGGAAACTCTGTTGTGTATGTTTTGTTGTATTTTACTTCAAGTAAAATTTGGAAGAAAAGCTTACTTTTGCAGATTAAAGGAGTGCATCCTAAGAATACTGAATAATTGCAGAAGCTGTTTGAATAGTTTGCAGATATAGAGTAGAAAAAAAAAAATGCTGCTGCTAAGATTGTGTGGCTCATAAGGTTTGAGCTGCTGTGAGTAGGCAATAAAGATAATTAGTAGTGAAGGACAGCTTCATGCACATTACAATGTATAATGTTTATCTTCCAGTCCCTTAAAGGAACTGTCAGGAATACTTGTTATGTCCCATTTCATACTGAAGCCTAGAGCTCAGCTCATGTTAGGAGTATTTATTTACTGATATGATTTAGAAATCACTGGTGCCGATATATTTTAGCAATAACGTGGGTGTAAGGGTATGAGCCGATCAAGGTTTATTGGGAGAAGTAAGATCTTTTCATTTTATCAGTTGATCTAATTAGAAGTATTATCTCTGGTGACAAACTGACTTCATAGCTAATTTTAGGTAGGTGCTTTAGTAAGAAAAAGCTTTTTTTTTTCACTGTCAATTTAAAAAACTTAACCTGTGTTCAGTATGCACCGTGACCAGTAGGTGTTGCTAACCTCCTTCTAAAATGTCCTCTAGTTCTGCATGTGTAACTAACTTGTTTCCACTTACTCTAGAACTGGTGGTGTTGTGTTCAGAGTGTACAGTCTACCCAGCAGCTTGTGCGATGTCTTAGTTATCATTGCCAAAGACTCGATAAGAGCAAAAAGTCCTGTCCAGCCTGAGAGGAGCCCTTTCCTTCATATGTACTCCAGAGTAAGAAATGCTGAAGCAGCTCTCTGTATGATTGCTGACGTTGTGGGGGAAAGGGAGGAAAGCAAATAGGTTTTTCAAGATCTGTAATTTGTGTCGGTTGGAAGCTCAGTTCAGTGATAGAAGTTTTGTTCCAAGAAAGCAGAAAATGTTTTCTTCCCTTAAATATGGAGTGCCTCATGTCAGTAACATGCACTAACCAAATGCTTGCACTGCGAAGGATCTGCATATGTAATTATATAATTTATAAAACAATCTGACTCAGTATTGCCATGGCAAATGTTGGGTTTTTAGCAGTATTTTTACAAAGGACACTGAAGGGATAATTTTATGCCAATGTATCATGATGTTCGCTGTCTGCCTATTTTTAATTAGTCTCCTTTTTGTTTTTTTGAGTTATTTTAGTGCTGTTGTCATTAAAATGTCATGGTAAACTTGTAAGACAGATTAAAAAAGGAGAAAAAAATAAATTAGTTGCAAAACATGATGGTCATGCTTTATTTCTTATGCTTTAATATAAAAGAACATACATTTTGCAATAATACATCAACTTCATAGAAATTGTTGATTGCATTTGAAGCAAAAGGGTACTGTGCTGAAACTAGGACAGTTGAGAAAGCCTAGATACTTTTCCACAGCTGATAATAATAATCACTATTACATTGTGTGATAATGTTGAGAGCCCTGGGTCCTGGTGCTTTAAGAACATGTGTCGTTCTCCGTAATTAAAACAAAGAAAAGTGAAGTGTGAATCCTACATGGGCCATGGTAATCTTATTTTTAAGCCTCCTGGAATGAATTTTTACCTGTGCTTGCTGCCTCTGTTATTACCTCATTTCAAAAAATAATGATGATGAAAAACCACTTTATGTCAACTGCCTTCTTTTTCTGACTTTTGGAAGTCACAGGTAGTCCATCCCTGTTTGTCTGACTGGAAGACTGAAGAAAACATGTCGCCTTTCTGCCTCCAATACTGTTCATAGTTTGTTATATTTCCATTAGACCCTCATTCCTCTCTTACACTGTAATTGTGCTGGGGTACGTCAGAAGGATATGAGGGAGAAGATGTGAGAGTCTCTTCCCAGTAGTTGAGATTTTTTGTGGGGAGAGGGGCAGCTTTTAGGCGGTCAAACTTCCTCCTCAGTTCTTGCTGCATTTTTTTGTTTTCTGCTTCACACCACCTCACTCCCACCTCGTAGAGGCTCAGCTCCTTTCCGTTAAAGATGATCTGCAAACAAATGTCATTTTTACCCGGCATTAAGTTGTGTCGTCTTTCGTTCCTGATAATGTGTGTTCAAGAAGTGGCATTGTATTTCTGATTGCTGAGTCAGGACCAGGTCTTGGCACAGTGTACCAGTTCGGATTTATTTGTAGCCTTTTTTGTCAGAGCATTTTATTTCCCTGGCAGATCAAAGCATAAAAATGTTGATCTTCTTACAGTCCTGCCTTTTCACTTTTTTGCTGTTGATGTGATGTTAGGACCTGTTACCCACCAAAACCTGATGCTTGCAGCCACCTGGAAGGGTGGAAACCTGGCTGTCAAATTATACATCATCTCAGAACATCTCTCTTTTTTTTTTTTCTTCATACAATGTTAGTTGCTAAAAAATCACATTTGAATTGATGAGAAGGGGGGAGGTGGGACGTGTGAAGTAAGGGACTAATCAAAATAACATGGGTTTTGCACCTGATATCTAGGGTCTACTGGTGCTAGAATTGTAATTTGTGTAAAGCATTAAGCATCACGGTGGTATAAAGCATTAGTGTCTAGCTCCAGTAGCTAGATATATCAGATTTTAAAATTGTCACTGGCCGCTCAGTCCAGCAGTGCTTTCTTTGGCTGTGGTCCAGAACTGAATGCAGCAAGTCTTGGATCTCAGACCAGCGTCATTTCAATCTCTGGTTTCTTCAAGGGTTAAACAAAGCCAATACCTCTTTCTAAATTAGCGCGTGATGGGCTTTAAAAAGGATACTGGGATACCGACTTTGCCAGTTTGATAACACAGGTCTCGCTGTTGTCATTTTCAAGCCTTTCTGCCTTTCCCTGGATCTAGTTTAACCCCACAGACTTAACTCTTCTTCGTTCTAACAGCTGCAGCGGTGCTTTAAAAGCAGCAACGATCTTTTCAACAGAGCTTTTCCAGTATACTTGGTTAGGAAACCACCACTCATCAACAAACAGGTACTGTGTAGTCAACCAGTTTGAAGAGTTAAACCCCTGCCAGACTGTGAACGCTTTGCTCCTGGCTGCTAACCGTGCCTGGTTGCTGAGTATTTGCAAGCATCCTTTAGCCGGCCGTGCGGTGTGCTGAGTGTTAGACGCTGATTGCTTTTGTGCGAATGAGCTTTCGCGTATGCATCAGCCTAGCAAGGAAGAAGCAACAGGAGAAACAGGCAAAATGAGAAAGGCAGCCAAGCTTGAGATGCAGACAGAAAAGAAAGGCATTGGGCAAG
Organism: Ibidorhyncha struthersii; assembly: GCA_013398815.1. Classification (NCBI taxonomy): domain Eukaryota; kingdom Metazoa; phylum Chordata; class Aves; order Charadriiformes; family Charadriidae; genus Ibidorhyncha; species Ibidorhyncha struthersii. Next base: position 67,815 of record VZSZ01009493.1, on the reverse strand, counting down.
AGCCAATAGGAGAGGCAGGTTTCAAAGAAAAAGGAAAATGTGAGACAGGAATAAGAGGGAAAAAAAAGTGTGCAGAAAATGTGCCTGGTTTGAATCTTGCCATTAGACACAAAAATAACTCTTTTATAGAAGGCGTGCTGATAAAGCTGTAATTGGGAAGACAACTGTATCTTTACCTTTTCTTCAGAACTTGTATCATAATCGAAAGCATAATTTCCAGTGAAATACTGCAAGAAAGGATTTAATGAGGAAGATTTTTTTTTTTAAAAAAAAAAGCTTAAAGTGTGAAGCTAAATAGACTTTCACCGAAGAGATTCATTTAATTTGCAGCACTTGGGAAAAAAAAAAAATCAATGTAATAAGTGCCATAGTAAAACTTTATCCGTGGCAGAAACCAAATCACATAACTGGGATCCGCAGACTATGCAGACAGAGGCATAAACTATTTTATATTCTATAGGAAGCTAGTACCTGACTTTTCCTAGTCATTCATGTCTTTGGGGGGAAAAAAAAGCCCCTCTTGGTGTTTTTCTAAGAAGCATAGTGGCAGCTGGAAGTGGGGAATGGAGGAAATCACAGAATAGATTTAAAATGTTTGCACTGGTTTTGGGAGAGAGCTCGTGATGGGTTTTCATGTTTTTGTTCTTGTGATGGGTTTTCATGTTTTTATTTGTTGAGGTCTTTTAAGTGTTATATCCTTCAGAACAAATGAACCAGCTGGAACCTGGCTGTACCTGAATAAACAAATCAGAAAATACATTTTATAAAGATGCTGACTCCAATGTTTTTTTGAAGGTAATAACGAGGAGTTAGTAATAGTAACTATAAAAATTCAGCATTGCGAAAATGTATTTCATTTGCTGTCTAGTTTTATTCGCTGCATATAGCAAATGAAGTAAAGTTAATGTGACTTTTCTTCAAGGGGATACCATCCTTTTAAAGCCTTCCCACAAAGATTTTTCTGGTTTTCAGACCTGGTTAGATAACTTACAAGTTGTTAGTGATTCTTAAGGATTCAAAATAAAAACTGCACAATGCAGAAGTGGACTCATAAAAGCCAGCCTTTTGCAGTAAGTTATTTACATTGAATTGGAACGCAAGTCATGCATTCTTTCACTGCATTGTGATGTGCAAATTGCAATTTCGGCTATAATAAAACCGGAGGAGAAAACGGGACTTTATGATAAAAGGATTCTATTGTCTTGTGTATTTTGAACAGAAATGCTGTCATGATTTTAATTTCCTACTGATCCTTTTTCAGCAAAACTTTTGTCACTTGTCTCGACTCGTCACGTCAGATCAGTTTTTTCCCTTTTCTGACAATGTATGACTTTGTTCAGCGCCTGCGTTGCTTCCTGCACTGTCTACTGCTACTATACTTGAGGATTGTATTTCATCTGGATCATCAGACACCTCTGTGCCTTTGAAAGCATAAGCTTCACATTAGGTTATCGTCCGATAGCTGTGTGTTACTGTTCTCTAGCGTTTCAGACTTTCCCTTACTGCGCTGAGTATTTTTGATGGCAGAGGGGAGGGGGTGGGAAATGGAAAGTCTAGCCACTGCGTAAAGCAGGATAAAGAGAAGCGCAACTGCCCTATTTTAAGGGCTGACCGTGTAACCTTATTATTTTTCAGTGCTTTTGCTTTATGCAGGAGCCTTTTCTATTTTTCTTCTCGTCAAATGGTTTGATTTTTTTTCTCTTTGACTTTTACCACCAAGGATTCTTTAACTTAATGAAATGGTTAATCTGCGGTTACTAACAACTCCTGGCCTTGAAAAAATGAATAAAAATTATTTTAGCTACTGGGAGTAAACCCACAAATTTGATTGTTACCCCCTGCACAGGAACTTGTGCCAAGCTTTCTGAGAAATGGCTCATAACCCAAGTGAGCCTTAATTTTGTACTGTATTTGAGAGAATGGTTTATGGTTTGGGGAGGACGTGGAAGTAGAACATGTTGGTTCAGACCTCATACGTATATCTGAGTTTGAAACATGTGGCCTTAAGTTTGTCCAGCAATGCCAGCATCCTCCTACTCCTGATTAACAGCTGTGACATTTACACAGATGCAGGGAAGGTCAGGAGGTCAGGTCCACGCCTGGAGGTCAGGAGTTGGCCCTCCAGGTAGTTGTTCTGAGTAACGCTACTGTCCAGAGAAGAGTTACTTGCAGAGTAACCGTTTTCAGTTAAACACTTTCGGAGTGTCTGAAACATTTCTTTCCTCCTGTGAAAAATACCCACGCTTCGAGCTATACGGGAACAGACATTGCACAGTGTTTACATGCACGTTTTCAAGTGTAGCTGAGCCTAACCTTGATCTTCGCATCAGATCAAGCCGTTGTCTAGACAAAAAGATCACTAGTGGATTACGGGACCCATATCTCTCTTGCATTAATCAGGTGAATGACTCATTCCAAGCTTCTGCAGACAAGTATGTGGTAGAGTCCAGGTTAAGACCAAGGAACTCTGCCTTCTAATTTTTAAAATTATGACTAAGAAAGCTCATTTGAATTATTTGTCTTTTGCCACACACAGATAAGCACTATAACTTTACCGTACAGCTCTTAACTCCAGTGCCTTCTTCCAGTCTTCACCTTTGAGTACATGTTCCTGTTTTCTCCAACTCTCAGCTAAAGGGAATATTAGTGAGTGGGTAAGTCATTAGGAAGAGAGAACTCATTTTTGTGTGTAGGCAGTTCCACTTCATTTTACAAGAGCTTGAGAAATGTAAAGTTGGATGGATAACAGGGAGAGTTCAAATGAGAAGGCATTTGGAGACATGACCCTGGTTCATGTAGCAAGACACTTGGATAATTAAAGTTCATCTGTAACTGAGTGCTTTTTTGGAATCTTTCATTTTTGTAATTGCACTCATTAGAAGCATTAATGGCTCTCTGATGACTTGACAAGACGCTATTTTTAAATATTTCTTTAGTTTGGATTTTGTTTTCTTTGAACAGCTGTGTGTTGCGTGACTAGGTAAAATGTAAATCTGTTTGCATGTTGTGTATAAAGTATATTGTTTGGATCGGTTAAGCAAAAGCTACCATAGCATACCTGTGTTTTTGAGAAGCGATGTCAAACTTGAGCAGGGCTGGGTCTGGCTTGCATTTAGCCCAAGGCTGGAAAACATAGGGTCTTCAGGTGGTAACACAGTAAGTCACACATTTCTCTGACTTGGTTTGAGATTAATGTTTCAATCGTGGTTATAAGTGATGACGCTACGCTGCCAGAGGTGGTATTTTATATGGAGAGATAAATTGAAGTTCGACTCTGCGTGTGTGTGTGTGTTTAAAACAGTCCGATAACAACTTAAATGGCCTTTATTCTGGCCACTTTACAATCTCCAGCATTCTGCTTAATTTATTTTCTTTGGTGAACTTGTTTGCCCTCTGCGTTCGCACTGTTGATGTCTGCTGCTTTCCCATTCCAAAGAGCTGTGTTAAAGGAAGACTCTCTGTTTCATGTGTATTCTTACGGTTGGGATGAAGCATACTTTTCTTCAAACGTTATGAGCTCTTTTCCCTGAGGGGAGGAGGATGGTACTGATTCTGTGCGTCTGAGAGGTACGGCTTAACAGATTGGCCAAATAATCCATCCTGAATTGGAGAGTGAATAATTTTAATACCCCTTATCTTGCATAGATTTTTGTGGATATTCATCTCAGCAAATGAACTTTGCATTTCTAAATGTTTAGAGCAGCATGTTCGTTCAGGTACAGCATACTTGAATCTTAATATTCTCCATGTTTCTCCAGGTTTCTGTGCATGTGGGACTTTTGTTCCAGGTGTATTTAGACAAATGTTTTGCGCTTATGTGCGGACAACTGTAATTACGTCTGACAGTCACAATTGGGAATAGCGTGGAGGAAATAATAGTTCTTGACCAATCGCTAAAACACAGGAAGTCCCGGTGCCATAGGAAGGGAGAGGAACTCACTTTTCATTTCCTTTTGAGTCCGGTGTGCTCAGATTAACTTTAAAAAGGAGCTGAGATGCAGCTCTGAGGATTTGGTCTTCAGTCATGGGCTACCTACGTGTGGAGCCCGTCTCAGCAGGCGGTTACTCACCAGCCAGAAAAGCTCTCGTAGCTCAGCTGCTGGGTATCCTATTGCCAATTAAATATGAAACAAAGATGCGTTTGGTTCTGCACGAGAAACTTTAACACATTCATTAAAGCGGCTTTCTTTCTGTTCTGAATATTTTAAATCACAATATTGCTGAAGGTGATAGCTCATCTCTAATCTCTCAGAGATAACTAGTGTCTTCTGCTATTTTAAAGAGAATTGATGGATTTGTACCGCTCTTATGTGCAACAGTTTTAATTTTCTGTAATACAGGCGTTACATGTTCGGATCAGCAAGGTTTGTTGTAATTCAATTACATTTTTTGGGGGGTGGGTGTGTATAAAGTATTCTACAAACAAATATTTGCAATATGATCAAAACATGCACAAATAGTCATTTATATTTTTTTTAAGATAAAAGCTACAGTTAAAATCACCTTTCCTTGTCCAAGGAAATTGAGTTGGGATTTTTTTTTAAGAAGCTTTAGAATTATAAGTGAAATTCTGTCTAGATTTTGGGGAGATTTAGCCATCCTTTAGCATCATATCTTCCTTTAACATCATACCTTAACTTTTTTTCAGTCCTTGAAAACATGATATAAAATCACATTGGTTGTGATGAGCTGAAAAATCAAGACGGAATTTTATTGTTGCGGTGTTGCTATATAGTTCAGTTACAAACTGCAGCATATGAAGGGTTTATCACAACACTGTGTATATTGACACAATTCAATATTTTTTTAGGACTTTCGGGGAAAATAAACGTTATGTGATTTAAAAAGTGATAAGTATCTTAATGCTTGTGTTGCGGGTAACAACTGTCTCTTAGATGAGCCAATTTTCCCAGCGTACAGCTTATGCGTAATATCGCTTTGAAACTTAAAGTGATTCAGGCTGAAACACTGAATTTCTCAAAAAACTCAGTGTAAACCTCAGTTTTATAAATGGGGGGGGTCTAGAAGATGTGTTGGGAGTTTGCCCCCCCTGCTGTCATTTCATATAGATGTGATGCCAGCGTAAAGCCGCGGTCTTAAAAACCAACCCTGCTGCCTGATCAAAGACAAAATGCTTCCACTGGTACGGGAAGTGAGAAATGTTAGAAGAAATTTGAGTTTGAGTTTTGCAGTATCGGTGGTCTGTGTGTCCTGCATGCGGGACGTCTGTCCCGTGCCCTGCCGCGGCAGGGCTACGATTTCCCTAGGTCCCAGACGAAGCCAGGCAGGGTTGCTGCAGGAATCGTAACAGGAGCCATCCAAGGTGATCCCATCAAGCAGGAAAGAAGTAGGTGGCATTTTCCAAGAAGCTAGGTCTGCTGTTGAGACTGGCATATTTCAAACAAGATGAAAAATTAAGCCCCTGCCACTCGTGGTGATTAAAGCCTCCGTGGCTCGCTCTTCAAGAGCGGTGTGTTAACCCTGCTGGCGCGGCTCCAGTTGGGTTATAGAGTTCTGCCAACCTGAATGCCCCGAGCAGTTTCAAATTCGTGGAGGAGTAACCGCGCAGCGCCATTGTGTGCTGCTCAATAGCCGCCGCATCCTCCCACCAAGATTACTGCCTTTCAGTGGTAATTGAAGTGATGCTGAGTTGAGGCCAGGTCCCATCGACTGGATGCGTGCAGCAAGCATATTGGGTTTTTTTTGTCTTTTTTAAGGGTAAATCCAGCAGTGCATGTATGTTTTCCAGGTTAGCATTAGGCTTGCATGTATGAATGATGATAATGATGATAATAATAATTGCACAGGTCATTTAACGCTCTTTCTGGAGCAGGACAGGGAGAAGAGCCCATCCTGATATCAAACCTGTGTTTGCCAAGGTGAGAACTGTGTGCGATCTGCAGATGCTGCGAACGTACTGAAGAAACTGAGACAAATAAACAGAAAGGTTGATTCCTTTTATCTAAATAGTTCTTTTCCTTTCACATGCATTTGTGCATAATATAGATATCAATTTCTGTGCAGTGCTTTTAGCGGTCAATGTATAGAAAAGGTGTGGGGACTGTTAAGAGTAATTAGATGCAAGTAGCCAAGGAGAAGGACAACCGGTGAAAGAAGAGCGTGTGATGTGGGCAGGTGATGTTGGCAGCGGCGTGTGTGCCACCAGAAGGATGCGTTCTTGGGGTTTAATAACTTGCGGTAGGATTTTTGTAAAATGGAATCACTCTTATCAGCCCCTGGTAAGGCGACTAACACTTGGGCGGCTTTCAGGCTCCAGTGTTACACATGTGCTTATTCTACGCAGTAGCTATGGGCCTTATCTAAATGGAAAACCCCTTCCAGCTTGAGAACAACTTAGCAACTTTTTAATATCAAAAAGAGCACATTATACACAACACATGTACAAGACTCAAAGGAACATGTATGCTGCCTAAAGTTTTTGGAGCTGGTGTGTGTGCAGGCTAATCTCCTGAGAGTTCGTTGCTCCAAGCTTTTATCCAGAGCAAAGGGAGTCAGAGCCGAAGACTTCTGTGTGCTGCCACTCCATCTGAAAGAACCAGCTCCTTTTTCCTTAGTTCAAGGCAATACGCCCAGAGTATGTGTACATCGCTCCTATCAATGCAGTCACAGGACTCTCACTTTCTTTTTAAGTGAAAATAAATGAAAATGTTTTCATTCCGTATTGTTAAACAGCAGGGGAGGTTTCTGCTACAGTCTTAATTGTCTTAGATCTGTTTCTCAGTGCAGCGCATCCTTGCGTTGAGCTGTTACTACCTTTTAATGTTGTTTAGAAGAGATGAAGTACGTTGGTGGTATCTTAAGGGAAAGACTCTAGATGCTGGTTTTACGAGGAAAAGCTCAGATGAGCTTTAAAAACTGGTTTTCTTCTGGTTGTCACGAAAATGACTCTGGGTTGACTGCAGTTCAAACTATTCAGTTACTGCAGCCTCTGAATGTCCAGTTTTGCAATTTCTTTGCCTTAATTGGTGTAAGTTTTGCTTTCCCAGATAATCTTTTATGGAAGGGCAGTGAGATGAGGGAACAAGCGAGCGTCAGAGTGAGAGGTCCCGTCACGAAGTCGTGTCCACTTAGTATCACATTTACAGGCAGAGAACACGCCAGCGATCAGATAACACGCTAAACGCTATTCTCCAGAATTAGGTGACTTTGTTTCCTCTCCTGCATTTAGTGTCCCAGCCTCCCGTGAAGGTCGGGGTTACTTTTTGAACAGCCAAAGCTGCATTAGTGTCATTCTTTTTCTGAACAGTAGTTCATTTCTTTCTCTAGTATTGAGGCAGAAGCTGTAACCTTTTCTTTTTAATGAGACGAAGCTTTGTTAAACCAGGAACCTCTCCTGGTCATAGGTAGCGTGGTACATGAACGTATCCAAGGCAATTCCATTTCTGTAAGAAACGGTATGCAAAGAAAAGTCTTGCTTCCTTGTGCAAAGAGCCGGATTCCTAATTACAACGGAGTTGACAAAGACTGACATTTGGCAAAAATCCAGAGCGATACTCAGCCTCGTTGCCTCTTGTTGCGGAGTGAGGCACCTGAACCGTTCTGTCATCACACCTTCTGATTTAATGTAAGGAAAGATAGAAATGTAAGTGGAGATTTTCAAGATCCCCCCCCCCCCTTCTATTTGGGAGCATATTAATACTGTGCTCATCAAGGGTTTATATTTCTTTAATGTTAGCTATCTATATTGGCTTATCTCACACCTACCTTCACTCTGCTGATGCAGTATCGAGGCTGAAAGTTTTATTCTGCAAAACCCAAGTAATTTCTTCGAGCTTTTGTTCTGCCTTTTCTGTACATGTCTCATTTACAGCATTCATAGCAAAATATGTGTTCTTAAAATAACAGCAGCATAATCTGGTTACATATGGCAAAGGAAATAATATGGAAGATCGAGGCATTCTCTAATTGAGTCCATATAACATCTTATATTGCTACATGTTATGTGGCCATAAAATGCATTGCGTAAGAGGAGTATTTTAAGTGTTGTGTTAAAATTTGCATTTTTTTTCAAAATTTAGCATCAGTAAAAGACTAGTATAAATGTTTACTGCATTTTAATTAAAATTAATTAAATGCATTTATTTCTAAGTTTACTTGAAATTGCTTACTACCTCTTCCTACCACCGCCTCTTTTCTTGCTCGAAAACAAAACAAAGGAGCATATATCCAGAGAGGGTGATTGCATGTTCACCACACGCAGCCTTTCAGAATGGAAACTTTGGGAGGGAAGCCGAGAGGAGCCAGACGAGCACATGCAAAGAAAATTAAATGTTTCAGGCTGATCTATGCAGTGGAGATCAGATAACTACAGTCGTGCTGTATCTTCTTGGAGGTTGGATTCGTAGTTACTATGCAGTAATCTTTACAAGGAGAGCTTGGTGTGTGTGATACACCTGGCACAGTTTGGAGCATGAGGTCCAGCGGTTTGCTCTGAGCAATCTCTGTCCTTGGGAGACAAAAACCAAAGAGACACCAAAGTGGTCTGGCTCTAGCAGTTGCTAGAGTTTGGGGGAAAGGGAAAACAACTCAAGCACTATCCATGCTAGTGAAGAACACGTTCTGTGGATGAGTTGAACCAGAGCCGTTGGGGCACACCAGGCTGTTGGCAGCGTCATCGCCATTCCTGGTACAGCTCTGGGAGAGGGACAGGACTGCAGTGTGTCTCCAGTTGTACCCTCATCAATCTGGTGATGCTGGGTGAAGGGAGATGGTGATTTGGAGGGAGCCAAACCCTTCCCACAAACTTGTTGTGGTACTGTGGTTCTGGTGTGTAACTCCGTAAGGAGAGGTTTTGGTGTGTGATGTAAAAGAGATGTTAGCCAGGACTTGAAGTGTGTGCCTGAGGTCTGTTGCAGTGATAGGTAATGGTGATGGTGCTAAACAAATTAACTTGGGTATTAGAAACAGCAGAGCCGTGTTAACGAGACACTTTTGTCAGGTCAGTTTATAGTGTTGAGAAGAACCTAAGCCCAGCTGTGTTTGGCAAGCTGAACCTCTGTCTAGGAGGGTGCCCTTTAATGGGAGCACTGGTGGAGAATGCTTTGGGTTAGAGCTTGCACAATGCCCATCTACAATGTACATGTATAGCGATATCTGCTCAAAGGACTTCATTATTCAGAGACTACATCCACATCTTTTTATTTGACGTTCCTAGCTGGATCCATCTAAGGAAGAGCAGGAATCCCTGCTGAGAAGCAGAATGCATCAGTCCTGGTGGTGTGCCACGCTTTGCCAGCTGAGCGAGCATTTGGGATCTGGGTACACCACTCTCAAGTTTAGACTGCTTCTGAGATGACAGAATCACAGAATGGTGGGAGTTGGAAGGGACCTCTGGAGATCATCTAGTCCACCCCCCCTGCCAGAGCAGGGTCACCTACAGCAGGTTGCACAGGATGGTGTCCAAGGGGGTTTTGAACGTCTCCAGAGTGGGAGACTCCACAGCCTCTCTGGGCAGCCTGTGCCAGTGCTAGATGGAACATTCTCCCTGCTAGATGTCCATTCTCCCTGCAAATCAACTGGGGTACTGACTGTCAGTCAGTGTTTGGAGATCGTTAACGAGCCAATTGTACAGAAAATACACGTTGCACTGTTTTTTCTCTTCAGTCTTCTAGATATCCTAGAAAATTAGCTGTTTGCCTTTTCCCTCTTAAAACTCAATCAGATGAGATCAGGTGTTTTCAAATAACACAGCTGTGGTTTTTCACCATAATTATCGTATCTCATTTGCTGCTTAATGCAAATTCAATAACCATATTGGTTCAGACTTCTACACTGACTGCGTCGAGGTGTTTCTGGGAGTAATATTTTACAAATCACTGCAGAAATGTGTAGGTTGCACCCTGTTTTCAGTGGAATTTTCGACTTGAAAGCACGGTAAGCTTTCTTTATATTAGCTAGAAAATCCTGAGGTGTAAAAGCCCGAAAGGTCTATATCACTCTTCTCCCTTCAGATACCACACGTGCAAAAATTTTACAGCATCGTTCCAAGCCTCAAGTTGAGAGAAGTTATGACTTAAGGCTATTGAACATGTATTTTTTCAGACAGCTGCAAGTTCTGCTAATTTTAAACACTTCTTCACATGCAACAAAAGCAGTAGTTATTCTGTGCAGTAATGTATTCAAAAAACTTTGATTTAAAACATTTTTGATATTTTAGCTGCATTTTGCTAATAAAAAAGGAATGTGGAAGGAAATATTTTGTGAAGTCACATAGCTGAAGTCTTATGGCAACTTTCACTCAGAGATTCAGTGGAATCCATGCACGAGATGTTATATTTCTAATAGATACAGTTGGCTGCGTTGTTTTCCCTGAGAATAATAAATGTCTGAGGCATGATTTAAAATGGAAATAACATCGTAGCCTTCACCGTTGTGTCACTATCGATTTGCTACAGTTAAACCATTCGGGGAGATAAAATAGATTCGATAGAGCTATCCGATAGTATCTCTCAGTCTTTTTATTTAAATGCGCTTCACTCTTAATGCAAAAGAGAGCATGTATGTATGTGCCTATGGATGTTACCGAAACGGACTACAGAGCCTGAGTGCTGTTGGTGCTCGGTGGGTTTTGCTTTTCTCTGTTAACTACTGGTTTTGCAAACCTCATGTACTCTTTTCCCCCATCTCAACTTTTACACATCTGTTATTTTGGGCACATTTAGGTTTTCGTGTCCCCCCCCCTCACCCTAAAGCTGAGTCTTTCCAGCATTCTGGAATTTTCAATTTTCCCAAGCCCCTTCTAATTTGTCCCCCATTTTCTCAGCTGGAAGTGGAACCTGGTTTTGCCAAACAGTTCTATAATACTGTTTCCATGCAGGGTTGTGAGTCTTCTAATCCTAAGACTGACCTAAATGCTGTGGTCGAATTTCCAAATTTGCTGTGCCTTTTCCCTCTGCTAGTGCATGCCTCTTACTAGTAGTTACCACTCCTAAGTATTCCGTGCTTCTCTTTCTAATGAACAGGTTTCTTGAAATGCATTAAATATTATTTTTTTTCTGCGTGCTGAGATCAGCTTGCATTGTTCTAAACGGAAGAGTTCATTTATGCATATATTTCTCATAGCTGTCGTTTTTCATGAACATTTGCGCCACACTTTCAGCGTTACACTTTCTGACAAGTTCCATTAAATGGGATCATCCTTGTTTTTAGAATATGCCACAATAAGAGCATGCCTAAATTACAGGCTTTTGGTTCCTTACTAGATAGCTCTCTCTGCTTGTTCATTACCACTTGTCTGCATTCTTTCAGCGTGTTTAATTTTTTGTCCAAGACTTTTCAAGTAAGATTTTGTGATACTGTCAGATATCAAACTTTAAAGCTTCTATTATAGTTTCCAGTTATCTATTATTTTTGTAGTTCTTTCAGAAGAATCTGAAAATTGATCAAGTTATCTTTTTTCTTTTTTTTTTTTTTCCTGTCTAATCTTGCAGTGGTTTTTTTTCTTAATATGTCCTAATTCCGTTATGGGTTGAAGTGGTAGTTGTTACGGTCATTCTTTTGAAGTGTGTGTATATTCTGGACTTACTGATAATATTAATTAGATACATGTAATAACAAGCAGCTTTAGTAATTAGTGAACTCCTGACAGACAGCACAATAACTTGAGACATGAGTTTTCTTGAGCAGCAACACAAAATGATCCAGATGCTCTTCCTTTCAGTATCAAAACAGTGTTGCTTGCTGTGTACAGGTTTCTTGGGCTGAGGATACACACCGGTACTGACTGGCTGCTTAGAATTCTGGGATTTGGTAGTGGTGGTTACAGTCTGTGACTTTTCAGAATGAAAAAAAAAAAAGGCAAAACAAAAATACAAAAAATTTGTTGGTTCTATATCACTGAAAAAGCTTTTCTTCTATACAAGTTTTAATATAGAAATGTGAAGATATTATTAAGCGAGCAGAAGCAGCCGAAAATGGAAACTGCCCAAGAAGTTCAAAAAAGTCAGTGTATAGTGCAGAGAAAGAGAGCGGCTGAAAGCGTTTGCAGTTTGTGTTTCCATCCCTCTTCGCCCTCCTGGAAACTTGCCCTGGGTTCATACATGGGACCAGCTGCGCCTGGAAGCTGATACAGAGATGTGGCTGTAACCAGCGGCAGCAGCCCTTACGGGCAAATGTTTTTCTCTTGAGTTCTTGCTAAAGGATGAAAATAAATATTTTTATCAATTATTTTTATGCAAAAAAAAAAAAAACAAAACAAACAAAACAGTCTTTTCTTACTAGAGTTTCCTTTTATTTCCCTAGTTTGTGTTCTTTTGAGAAGGCAGAAGGCTTTTTCCTTGTGTAGCTGGCCAGTGCAGGAGTCTTTGGCTGTTAATTTTTCTGGCTGGTGTTATATCCAAACTCCATGGCTGCTGCGGTCCAGATTTAGCATGTATTAGAGTTTGGAATGTTTATGTCTCCTCAACATGAAAAAATTTTTGACATGTATCTTGACAAGGTTGCATCAGTGCTAACTGCATTTTTTTTTAATCAAATAGAAGATTTACTATCATATCCAATTACTTTTCCCTATTAAGTGTGCTTGTCTTGGCTTATATACCCCTTATCCTAATTTTTGGTAAGACTCTCACCCATTTCTTTATAGGTAAAGCCTGGTGTGAGATTACGAGGGTACAAGGAACAGAAGTAACAAGGAAGAATGGCTGAAAATGCTTAAAGTTCATTTTTACTGGAAGCATGTTAGTCTGTTAAGGCAGCAAATAGTACAAACCTTTGTGCAGATATCTAAACGGGAGGAAAAGTTTGATGACTTTGCCAGCGGAGCAGCCTGCTTAATTGCCTCCATCAGCTCCTAGATGAGCTGTCTGAAGCTTAGATAGCGCGGTGGGCAAGAACGCAAACAGCTGGATGTGACCATCAAAGGTTGCTTTCCCCACTGGTCCTTGTGATCTTACTGAGCATCTTCTTGTCTTGCTGTTCTCGCTGTTTTTTATGAAGCAGCAGTGCTGGGACTAGGTCGCTCTAATGAGCAGATTGTATTGTTATCAGTGTTTGTTACCCTTGTGCAGAAATCTAAAGGAACAAATATGATATTAAGGTACCAAAAAGGTAAGATGTTCACTATAGGTGTCTCTTAGCAAAGTTCTCACAGTCACGTTTAGTTTCCCCTCTTCAAATTACTTTATATTTGTGATGATTCTTCTCTGTTTTCTCAACATTCAGATTTTTTTTTTCAGAATCTTTTAGAAATTTTTCAGCGGAGAGTGATGCAATTTTGATTTGCTTGACAGCCATCACTGTTTGGCAAGAGTCTTCTACCTATATATGCAAATTATTTATACTCCGAAATGAGAATTTGGGGGATTTATATTGTTTCCTGGATTTGGCTAACAATTTAACTTGGAAATAATGTGCTGCTCTTGTTCCTTTTCATTAGGTGTCCTGGTTTGGGTTGGGTGTTTTTGGAGCGGGGAGAGATCAGATTGCGGTGTGTTTCAGTCATTTTTAAATCAGCCAATGTAAAGCATCTCTTTGGGCTAATATTATATGCATACAAAAAGCTTTGTTTCCCTTACTGACCAAACTTTAAATGTGCAAACTCCAGTAACTTTTACTGGAGCGATCCATGGTGAGAAAAGTTCTCCGTGTAGTGCTTTGTTCATGATATGCTGTTTTACAAGATACTCCTTGTATTTGTTTACTGAGTGTAAAAAAAAGTGTGCCTGTAAGATCAGATCTAATATGCTATCATCGATTTTCACGTTGTGGAAAATGTAACTGTAAAAAATTAGTTTGAGGCAATGCAGGAATCTATGGTAAACCTATAAATTTACTCTTGGGAAAAAAAACTGCATTGCCTATTTTAGCCTGAATTCACCATCATAATAAATAGTAATCACAAAAGCTGCAACATAACATCCCAGCTATGGCAACGGGCTGTATATCGTGATAGCTTAGCACACAGAAATTGTCACAGAATCACAGAATGGTTTAGGTTGGAAGGGACCTTAAAGATAATCTAATTCCACCACCACCCCCCCGCCATGTGCAGGGACACCTTCCACTTCTAGTTAAGGCATTCTTTCTCATTTCCATTCCCACTCTTTCTCATTTTCCTTAAGCGGAGAGCTAAAAGTATCCTGACCAAGTGCTAAAGAAATGCTTTTAGGGCAGAAGCCAAGATTTTTGAGATTCGGGGAAGGCTACATTGTAAAGTTACTGTTGCCTGCTGTGAAATCTGTGCGCTGGGTGTAATTAAGTGTGCTGGGCATGCCGAGGAAGGTGGGTTTATACTCCCCATTTTTAGCGTGCTTTGACATCTGCACATCCACTGTCTTTCCATATGAATCTGTGGACAGATTCCTTGCGAGTAAAATAGGGTTTCAGTTTTTTTTTCCCCTGGTTTAAACAAAATTAAAAAAAAGTACAAATGTTTGTTTGGTGTGGGGAAAAAAAATACTATTTGTCCTGAAATGGGCTCCTTTACTGTGTAAAGAACTTGAATTTGCACAGACAGCTTTGCAGTTTATAGGGCAGCAGTGATCTGCTGGGGGCTGGCAGGCATTTCTGCGTTGCTCTGCTCCACCTTTTCTCCCCTCTCTGGCTCCAGCCTTCCTCTTCTCTGTAGCGTAGCCACTGGCAGGAGATGCTGCGGGAGGGAGAGAGCCGAGAGCCTGGTCTCTTTCCAGAGGGGTCTCAAAGATGAGGGGAAACTCTAGAAAAGTTATTGGTGCTTAAACCCTAGGTGGCAAATTAATTTGGGTGGCTGATGTGTCCTTCTGTGGTACCTGAATGGAGAATTCCTGAAAATCTGGATTTTCAGATGAGTGAACAGATAGGGCTGTAGTAAATTAGGGATAGATATCCTCTCTGATTATTTGTTCGCTATTTTGATTACACTAACCTGCTTAAACTCTCGTAGGAAAAGAAAGTGACCTGATCTTCCCAATCTTAGCTTCCATGTCTCTTTAAAAAGCCTCAATTTAAGAGTTGGAGGAAGAAAACGCTCTTTGCCTTTATTGCTTGCTGGACCCCTGTAGCATTTTGCACACTGAACTGTCAAACCTCTCACAATTCTTCATTATTGTGATTATTCAGAAGACTATGCAATCATCTTTTAAGTTTTGTTGACAAGGAGATTAGTTTATGCTGGAGAATTTTTGTCAAACACAGCCTGTTGGATTTTCCTAGAAATACACACTGAATTTAAGCGTCTCCCTTTTGGGAATGAAAAGCAATAACTTAATGTAATTAATCACTCCTGGCACTACCTGTCTAAAACAACTGGAAGACAATGGATTGAGATTTTTTGATTGCACAACTGTCCTGCAAAACTAACACTCCTTTCAGAAAGGCAAAAAGCAGGGCACCTACACGCAGGCAGATATTGCCTTAAGAATACAGATTTAAACAGACAGCAAACGGACCTGTAGGATTCAACAGCAACAGCAAATCTTCCATCGTTTGTGTTAGCATTTTGAATAATCAAGTTGTGAAATGGTTTTGTCTGGCTTGAACGCAGGGTAGTATTCCACATGCTCGATATTGCATTATTAATACGCTTTTGGTTTTGGTTGGTTTTTTTTTTTTTTTGCTATTGCACTGACATGGCTTGAAGTAATTTTATCACCTCCATTTAACCTTTGGTTGTGCATGAGTTTAAATACACGTCCAGGGGAGGCTCGCCTGCTGCAATCTGTGTAGTGGACTCTTGTGAGGGGGGGGGAAAAAAAAAACCCAGATTTGTGAAAATTAGGCTCCCAACACAGATCTGAAATTTAAATAAGTAGTGTGTGAGAAGGGGTGCCCGACTCCTCAAAAAGCCACACTTTTTATCTCAGCCTTTCCTATACTACTGTGTTTAAGCAACTAATTTTTCAGGACACGGTTAAGCAAAAGTATTCCAGCTTTGCTGATGCGAAACAGAGGCAAAAGAGAGGTAGATCTGGATGCAGAAAGCCCAGGGCTTGTAACAGTATGTAGGAAATAAAAAGGCTGTCGGGATTGCTAAGAACTCATCTCTTTCTTTGAAATTAGCAGCACCTGCAGGTACTCCCAACCCCGAAGGTTTACACCTAGTTTTAACATCCTGATCTCAAACCATCGTGCTCGATAAAGATCGCAGAAGGTGGTGTCCGTATCAGAGCCTGAGCCAGCATCCTGCGCTCCTTCTCCAGCATCGCCATCTAGATGAGCGCCGGATAGATTGCCGCCTCCCAGGAGGCTTGCGAGGTGGTGGAAAAGTTACTGTAATCTACAGAACGTGCAAAAAAAA
>VZSZ01009493.1:30382-51558 GCA_013398815.1 Ibidorhyncha struthersii | reverse complement strand
AAGAGAAAAAAAAAAAAAAAAAAAAAACTCACTTCAGGACTGCCAGCCTGCGTTTGTGTTTTACGGTGAACATTTGTCATTTTAAACCCCATAAATTTAAGATTTCTCAGAGTAGGGTGGGTTTTTTTTAATTCCTACTTTTAGAAATGAAAACGGGAAGATCACCATTTCCCCCCAGGTTTATAAAAGGTGTCGCTAAGGTGGAAAGATGTGAGTTTTAACCTAGTCTGTGTTTGCCTCTTCGTGCTCTCCCCCGTGCTCCTCTGCCTACCTGGAGAGCGCAGTGTCTGCTGCGGAGAGGAGCCGAGGTCCAGGGAGCTGCTGGTAGGAACCGGGCTTATACACTTCACTGCCATTTTGGCATCATGTGCTTCTCGCAGCTGTAAAATGATCTCGATTTTATGGCTACAGTCTAATCTAAAATATCCGGGTGCTTGTGGCTGTAGTTTTTTGCAGGTGACAAAAACTATTTGCGAGTGGATTGTTACGAGAGCTGTTGAATAACTTGTGAATTTGGGGAAAAGGCAATGCTCTGACTTTCAAAGTTGTGGTTCATTTTTATTTATTGAAATTCTTAATACTTTGGTCAAAGAAAGAAAAAAAAACCATTTAAGTGGGAGCAAATACCTCTACACTCTTTTTATTCTCCCAAATTAAGGTCGGAAAGCCAAAGAATATAAGGGAGGGTCTCCTGTCTGCAAGGGGTCAGCCCTGAGAACCTCCCTTTTTATAGCTATGAAATTGCGCTCCTGAAACAGTTCCCCCAAACCCATAAAATTAGAATGATTGCACTGAAACCAGGTTGTGAAAATCTACTCTTTCGGGAAGAGTTTCCATGTATTTGATCCTTTTAAAATCCCAATGTTAATGGGAGGGTGTCATTTGGTGGGGTTTTTTTCCTTGAAGAGAAAGAAATGGTGAGGGAGCTGCAAAAATGTCTATGCTACACTTTTGGTTCATGCTAGGATCCTTTGCCTCCTATTTCTATTTCCCCTTTCCCTTTTCCACTTTGCCACCTGAAACCGAAATTTTGAAAAACACGGGCCAGCCTCCCCTTGGTGCCTGGCGTGGTGTTTGTTTAGCTGGTTTATTGTCAGGAGCCCGACAGCAGTATTTTGGGGGTATTTACCATCTTGGCGGGGGAAATCAGTTTTCTTATTAAAATTTATTGAATAATGCAGCAATTTTTTGTTTGTTTGTTTAGATTATTTCGTAGCCTGTTTGCGTTCAGAGGTGTTTCCAGTATCATCTCGTTACATCCGTTGTAATGCAAAAGAAAACTACGAAAAGCGGTGCTTTAGTACAGGATCCTGAACAGATTAGTCTTTGGGAATATCCTCGCTAGACGGATCCTGTGAGTTGAGCACAAAACAATCCAGACCTCAAACATCGCTTTTTACACTTCTTTCTACGATTGTCTTTTGAAAAAGATTACTTACAATCTCATTGAAAAAAAAAAAAATGCACTCCTACCACAGTGCTGCACTGGGCTATTCATCCAGCGGAAACTTGGCTTAATTTGGTTTTGTGAGGATGCCTGATTTTTAAGCAGAAATGATTCCGAAATACCGATCCCTGCGTTTGTGTCCTGATTGGCGTTGGTGCAACAATTCAGCATTATTTGGATGCCTCAGCAGAGGGCACTGTTGTAGCATTAAAGGCTCTTGAAAGTCTCGTCTCCAGCTTTTCTTGATTTTTTTTTTTTTTTTATTTTGGAAAGTGTTTAATGTTCTCCATGTAATTAAATTCAGTTCCCTGTATAATTAGCAATGGAGCCTTATTCTTTGTGCCACTGCTGTGGATAGTATTATTTTTGTCTCTATTTGCCTTCAGTCAATGCAAAATACTGTTGCCTATCAAAACGTAGAAAGTTTTATTGCTATCTCTCAAAGCTAAGCAATATTTAAAGGTGGAAATATAGAACTGTGTAGTTAGTTTCATTTAGTTGCTCGGAGTAAATAGGAAACCTTTAAAATTCCTGCTCGTGGCTCGGGAAATAGCAGAGTTAATGCGCCATAATAATTTTACCTTTGTATCTGAATGTTTATTATATTATTGTTGGATTGTCAGTACTTGCAGGTTGTTAAAAATATATATGCAAACCTGTAATATTTAATTATGTGGGAAAACTATTGATTTTATTTGGCAGATTTTTTTTCCCCCCTTTAATTTGTTTTCCTCTGTATCTTTGCAAGAAGTTGTACTGTATTGGTGCTGTTTAGCATATTGAAATATTAATTACAGAGTGATCAGGCATAGTTATTTTTCATTAATTGCAAAGGCAAAGTAATTACTGTGACCTAGAAATAGTTTGCTTGTCCAAATACCTGTAAACATCCTAATTTTTTTATAATTTATGAAGACCAGCTACAGCACATTGTGTCAGAAAGAAATAATTTTCTGAGGTACTGGAGATCTTAAATCTTAATGCTTCCATTACATTAGAATGCTTGTAAAGAGAAGGTATTTGAAAGATGGAAAGTCTATTAATATTGTGATGTGTTTCGCTCTGAAATTGGCAAATATGTACAGAATGAATTACAGAAAACATGTTCTAGTTTTCTTTCGGAAAGTGACTCTTTGTCCGCGTCCGGTTGAGTTACACGAACAACCTGGAGAAGTTTGCATTAAAGATCGAGGGATACGCTCTGCCGCTGCCTGGCAGGAGACTCTTACGTTCATTTAAAAATCAACCACAAAAGACATCACCTCCAAAAATCTCTGTTGCCGTAGAAATAGCGAGGAATATTTTTTTTTTTGGTAATTGAAAATGTTAATTAAGCTATCGACGGCTAAACGCAGTGGGGAGGATTTCAAGGAGGAAAGGAGCACCAAAGAGTTTGAAGGGAAAGCGTACGGTACGGATCCATCCGGCTCTTCACTTTTAGGGCTTCCGCGGGAAATCCTGAGCTCGGGGCCTGATCCTGCTGCGGCCCTGATTCCTTCGGGGGTCTGGGGGGTCCCGTAGGAGCGGTGCGGGATCTGTCCGCAGGCAGCGGGACTGGTGTCTCAAGGCCAACGCCGCTGTCTGCAGCCACCGCTAGGATCGCAGCAACTTGAAATAACAAAGGCAAAAGTTGGTTGCCTTGCTTTTGGGCAGTGCAGTGCCACGCGACTGGCTTCCTGCTTTCACAAAGAGAGGCGATTGCTTCCAAAAAAAACCCCAGAAAGCATACTCAGTAATATTATTGTGCAGCGGGTTGTGACGATCTGGCGTTACGTGTTTTCTAAGGGGACTAATATTGTGCCCTAGAAGACTCTAATTTAAATGCACGGGTTTGTTCTTTAAAGCTTTCTTTCATATCGTTTCCTTTTTATTAGTGTCTCCTTACGTCTGCTTGGTAGGCTAATATTCAAGCAAATTCGCGTTTCGTCTGAAACATTAATACTGATGTACTGCTCCCGTATCATCTCTGTAGCTGTTATCTGTTGTATGTTTTCCCCATGAGAGGCTATCGCAGGTTTTTAGTCCAGACTGTTTGTATTCGACAAGGTCAAGATAAGTTTTACCTCTATAGATAAGTCAAGTGCATTAGGATCGATACAGTTACAGTAAAATACATTGGCAATATTTATTGCCAAGATCATGATGAATTTTTAAAGCTTGTAAGACTCTTGTCAGTGTAGTGCGGATGCCCTGAATGGGTGTTTAGAACGGGGCCTCTGCAATTATAGAGTAAGGTACTTTTTAAAAATAAAAAAAAAAGTACGACTTTACGTTCTTTTTAACAGGGATGGAGCATTATGCTGCTTCTCCCCCATATCCTAACAGATTCTTAGGACACAATCAAAATAAGTGTTTACTTTCCATTCACTTGGGTGTCTGTATAGGGATTTGTGAGGCTTATCCCCAAGTTACCTGTTATGATTATAAAGTCGCTCTATTTTTAGCTCACTAACAGTTTGGGGTTTTTTAATTTTTACCTTCCTTTTTTATTGACAAGATAATTGTCTTTGTTTTGGCTTTGACAGAGTGGCTTAGGCCAGTTTTATTTGTGATATAAATTTCCCTAGGTACATATTTATGCAGTTAAATCAATAAGTATTTCATAATCTCTCTAAATACTTATGTAACTTAATAATTCCAGCCATTATGATGCATCTACTTAAATATGTATTTTATGTAGGGGCACTTAAAAATGCAAATTATGGGGATTATTTTCCTTCAGGCTTTGTATTTTTCTGTTGCATCAGATAGAGAGTAAGAAAATTAACCCACCAAAAATCCTACTAAAGTAACACTGAAGATCTGACTTATATCCGGCAAAGATAATTTGTTGATAAGACTGCACGGCTCGCTCGAACTCATTTTACTTTCTCTGTTTTCTGTAGTTGATCTTTCAAACCGTACGACACAGCCATGGTAGCTTGAGGACTAAGTTAAGGAGAAAGTTTCCACCTTTGCCACAGTCTTTGGGGTTTTCTGGTTAATACCCGCTTGTCCTCTTTTCTGGGGATGTTTTCTGCCCCTCCTGGCTCCAGAGCACCCAAAGATTCCTTCTTTGTATTTTTAATACTTTGAAATTCAGAATTGGGATTGATAATACCGTGCTCGGAAGCTGCTGCGTAGCTTCTCTGCGTCTTTACCACGGAGGTTTGATACCTGACAATTTTAATTTAATTTAATTAGGGAGGCAGAACCCCATCTTGGTGTTCATTAAGGGGATTATTCATCAAAGTTATTGCTTCCTTGATGGAGAATAACAATATCACTCGCAATGGCTGATGTTGCTCTCATAATTATATTACTTTCTACTATTTTTCTCTCCAGGGCTTTGTACTTAGTCTCTTTATTTGAAAATCTTAAATTGAGGGAAGCGTAAACTTCTGGTACAGCAAATTCACGAGGGCCACATTGATTTTAGTCCAGTAGCTTTATGTCGTGTAAATGCTTCGTTGAATTTATTTTTTTTTTCCTCTGCTTTTTATTGGTTCTCTGCCCTGTCTTTAAATATTTGTATTTCTTTCAAGCTTAGCTGCGCTTCGGCTCGGGGTCTGAGCTTTCTGGCTGCCTGGTTGCTGATGTAGCTGAACTCTGCTGTGCCGAAATCCTGCAGAGATCTCTGCAGCAAGGAAACCTCCATGGAGCAGGGAGTCACCGTGGGGTTTGCTTGGAACAGAATCAAAATCGAATGTAAAATTAATAAGGGGGGGGAGCAGACTGTTTGCAAAAGTTATCTTTTGTAACGCAGCCCTAATCAAATATTCAGAAAATGGCAGCTTTAAAAATAGAACAATTGTCCTTTTAAAACATGACTAGTTTGGTTAATTTACCCCCAAGTATCCGGTGTCTGTGACTCAGAAAAACCCTTATCTACTAAGGGGGGGAAAAAGAGCAATGCAGAAAAGGTGACAAGTTTTCACCTCTTTCCTCAGAGAACATTTTAATTCCACTTTAATCAGCCTGCCAATAAAAGAGTACTTGGCTTTCAAGGGGAAACAAATCAAAATATGCATTTATCAGTCACAAGGCAGAATTCAATCGCTCACAACTGATGAACTCCAAAAGGAATGAAACTAGTACTATCACGCCGCCTTGGTGGGTTGCTTTGTACTATCAAAGAACTGGTACTATCTTTTTCTGCCACATCCACTGTTTGTCTGTCATCCTTAATTATGGCCTTTCAAAAGAAACGCTTCATAATTGCTGTTAATAGTTAAAATAAAAAATTTCGCATCAAGATAACTAAAGTAGCGTTCTGCTGTGTGCAGATTTGTATGTTCTGCAGCTGCCCAAATAACTAAAAAAAAAAATAAATAAATTAGCCAGAGATGAGGCAGAGGAAAGAGAAAGAGGTTGCGAAGTGGTACTGTCAGTGTTATCGTACAGGGCTCCTGCAAGGGCATGTCACGGGCCTGTCTTATTAAAATAAAACTTTATTTTCCACTAGGAGAGGAGACTGCAGGTTCACGTTGCGCCGCACAGGTGGGCTGTCATTTCACACTCCTCTCTGCCGCTCCGGTTAAGAAAGAAGAGCCTGAAGTGGAAAGAAGTCGGGGTTGGGTTTGGTGGTTTGTTGGGTTTCTTTTTTTTTTTTTTATTTTGAAGCAAAGTTGGATGCCGTATCGCGTATGGGTGTTTCTAGGTTGTGGGAATTGGTTGCTCTGGGTTTTCTGCTTGTTTAGCGTGAGGCAAACACATTGCTCACTTTATTGATATTAAACAGAGTCGTCCTGATGGTTACAGTAGTTAGACTACAGCATTATACACAAAGCTGAATCTTTCTGGTGAGAGAAACTGCATTCTTTGGGCTTATCTTGCTCCCTGCGCTGGAATTTACATGCGTAACTACCAGTGCATCAAGATGAGTTTTTTCGCCTTTGTGTGGTTTGCATCTCAATGAGGGTGGAGAGGTGCAGCCTGTTTAGCTTTCCTTCTCCCTGCCCTGAAAAATGGTTAAAACTCACCTCATACTTTATTTATGCTTTGTTCCATCCGACTTCTCTTCTGCTGGTAAGGATTTATGAGGCCAGAAAGCAAGAGCCAAACTGCTCTTCTGTTTCATATTCTCCATTTCTCGTCCTTGTTTGCTTTTTTTTTCGTTTTGGGTTTGGTTTGTTGTGGGTTTTTTTATGTACAGAACGCACTCTCCCCTGCCTGACGGCGTACCCCGAGATGCTGGGGATGCTCAGCTCCCTTCACCCTGCACCGTACCTTGTTAAAATCCGTGCCTCCCCTCTTAGTGTCCTGGGATTGCAGCCTGAAACGGATTGTGCCGAATAGCAGCCTTGGCGCGAGTTTGATGTGCAAAAAACACCAGGATCTGACCTCTAGTCTCTCCTTTTCCCCTTCCTGTGCTTCCACAGTATCTCACTTGTGTTGCGCCAGTCTGGGGAGCTCTCTGCTCTCCTCCGTCCCACTGAGCTCCATCCTCTCTTCAGATCTCACCTCCTGACCTCCTTCTGTTTTTTTTTTCCCTCCCCAGGAGTCGATCAGACAAAGGAGGTACGTTGTCATGTGGATGGTATATACAAATAAATCGCATTGTATTTTTTCTCTTTTTTCTTTTACGGTTGATTTTAATCTTGGGCTTCAAACGCGTGCTAGCATCGGTCGCAGGTAAAAGAAATATAAAGTAGGATTGTTAAAGTGCCTGTTTGGGTCACGCGTTCGTGAAAATGAATGTGTTGATATAGCCGGAACAGATAGGACAACTTGTGAGAGCCTGAAATTAAAAAGCGAGGAGAAACATGGTAGAAATGTGATGGTGGGGGAGAAGCTTTCGTCCCCTGTGCGAGAGCGGTTACGTCAGTCGTAGGGCAGTAGGCATAAAGGGGTTTGTGCGCCCAGCTATTAATTTCAGGACTGCATGTATTTAATTGACATGAAACAACGTGTGCTTGATTTAAAGGGTATGTCGCACAGCTTCGGAAGATGAAGTTTAGGAAAAAGAAGTAGAACTGTAAATGATAAGTTCAGAAAAATACTCTTATGGCTGCAGATAAATGATTTAGGCTTATAACTCAGTGCTGCTTCAATAAACAAATGACTTTACAAACAACAGATACTACAGAAACCAAAAGCTTTCAAAATAACCTTAATTTTTAAAGGAGACCTAAAGGAGAACTGTAAAGCTTTGCAGGGAGCTTCTTACATTTCATGCGTGCATTTGCAATCGTGCTTTTGTCACATAGACCTTCGCAGGCTTCATTGCTGTCATACATGTTGCTTGAATTCTTGCCCCTGTTGCCCAATTTTCTGATGATTTACTGCACTCAAGAAATATTTACATGTTCAGTCTGGGAAAACATGGAAAAATTACTTCTCTGTTAGGTTGTTTTGCTCAAGAAGTAATTACTGAAGGTGGTGGTGTATTATGTAGCTGAACCACTTGGGATATTGTATATACAGGCTACTAAAATCTTAAATTAAAATGTGCGTACTGCTGTGTGTGAATGTAGATAGTTCTGTGTTTTCCAGAGAATTTCTGATGAGGAAATTGATAAATCATTAGCTCTAGGGAAGGTACGTCACAAGAAGGTTGGAGGAGGAGAAAGAGGAGGACTGCTAGGTAAAGGGTGAGTCAGAAGCTGACAAAGTTCTTCAGAATTTGGTAATCAACAGAAGTGAAAACAGGAGTCAGCAGGAGCTGGAATGACAAAGATCTCTAACTTCTTTTAAGAATGTAGAAATCCAGGTGGTGTAACGTCAGGTCTGTATCCTGATAGAGGATTTGGTTTGGTATCCTGTGTGTGGTAGGTAAATTCCCAGTATATCACAGAAAAGCATGAAATGTCCTTTGGAGGACAGCTGCAGAATATCCTACCCCCCCCCCCCCAAAAAATAAAAAAGTGTTTTCCCTTACTCTCCCTGTAGGACTTGTGTGCTGAATCATAAGGACTTAGAAATTTTATTTTTATTAGAACTTCGGCTAGTCGTATTAAATGTGTCCAATTACATCCAGGTTTTTAACGAACTTTAGAGGGCTTTGGCAATATGTTTGCAACATTTAGTGGTACACTTCTAGGATGGGTGGAAAAAAAGATGCATTTTTATATTGTTGTCTTTGGGAATTAAATACGTAATTGATCTTTACCCTTTCGGTACCTCTACCTATAGAGGCGGGGTTTTTTCTTTTTTTCATTTTCTTTTTTCTTTTAGCAAAGTAAGCACGTAAGATGACCAGATACTTGTGTCACACCTTTGGCCAGTGAGTTCTGCCCTTGCGGGTCTAATTAGCTGCCCTGTTATATTGCCATATTATGTTGTTTGACGTGTAACAGTCACCTTTTGTTTTTTCCTGACCCTCCTATAAAGGGAAACCACAATAATTGAAGGAGCCTCTGATTTTTGTAGCCTTTTCACTGGGTGTGTTTGTGTACATTACTGCAGTATTCTCAAAACATTTTTATTATGATTCTCATGGCCAAATCTTGCTCTCAATAAGATCAGTGGGAAATGTCCCCCTGATTTCTTTGGGGGCACTTTTTGGTAATGTGCGTTTATAACTTCAAAGCCAGCAATAAATAGCTGGTCCCCATCGTTGGAGCAGAACACACTTGAGTGAGAGGTCAGAAAGAGGTGGCAATGCTAAGAAGTGTCTCTGAGTGTCAGACTCAATTAAAATATTACTTTATTTAAATTACTGAATTCATGGCATTATTCTAATTCATGGAGCCTTTTAATGCCATGAGTTCTATTTGGAAATATTAGCACTATAAAGCATTGGGTGCCTGAAAGCTGTGGGTTTGGGGGGTTTTATTACTATTTTCTTTAGGAGGTGAGTAACTTGGAGTCCACTAGTTTACGAAAGCACAGATGTAAGGCATGAAGGAAAGATCGATTCAAGCCCCTTTCCTTGCTGCTTTTTAGTCTGCTGCGATTACTGTATAATCTTAACCCTCCAAGTCAGTGAAGTTGGAAACTCAGCTATCCCTTGGAAAAAAAAAAAGGGGGGGGGAATAAAAAAAAAACAAACTAACTTTGATGCATTGGGTTTCAGAGCAAGACGCCACCGCCATCGCCTGCAGTGTGGTGGTAACCTGAGGGTCAGGCGAACTTGAACTGCGGTATTAGGTCTGTCCTTAGGTCTATCGAGCTTTTCCTGTGAACCGGCGCTCCCCGCGCTGCTGCCTCGGGCTGGCTCCGCCGCTGCTGCCGCACAGCTTCCAAAGCAGCTCCTGCCTGGTGCGTTTGGCCCGGAGAGGAGAGAAAATACATGTCATCCGCTGATTTCGCCTCCTCCGGTTGGAAGGAGCTTTTTGCCTTCCCATTTCACCCGCTGCTGAGAACTTTGCCTGGGCTATTGTGGGAAGCGGGAAGTAATGTGACTTGAAGAGAAATAGTTTTTGGCATGCCATGTTTATCTTGCAGTAGGAGTTGTTAAGTGTCTAATGTGTCGCTTTTTTTTCCCCATGGACTAAAAAACTCGATGCAACATTTTGTGTTTTATTTGATCCAGCACGTGCGGTTTTGATGCTCAATTAATGTTCAAATGGGTAACAGCGCAATCCAACTATCCATAAGTAACTACTAGCTCTTAGCCTCGTTTTTCAGATTTTGGTGCTCTATACTGCTTTAAAACATGATCTAATCTTTGTAGAAATGGCTCTGTTATAAGCGTTCATATACTAAACACATGCTTGGTTCAAAAGATATTTTAAAAACTTACATGGTAGCTGACCTGGAGGACAGACAAATTGCCTTTTTAAGAATTCCCCCCAGTATTGCTATTATTGCTATTAAAACTTAGTAGTTACCAAATTAGACAAGACAACCAATGAAAAATAAAAGTTTTGTGAAGTAGTAGCTTCTGATTTTGAGTATCACAAACCCAAGGAGCCACTTACGCTTTGGATTTTACAGTTGTGATGATGCACAAGATGATTCAACCAGACTGACCCTCCGATCAGTTTCATATGTTGATGAGTTTCTTTTTTTTAAGACAGAGGAATCATTGTAACATTCACTTCAGCCTTCAGTATAACAGGCAGTAAATTCCTCATTGGTTTGCTTTATATGGAGTCCAGGACATTTGGAATTTTAAATCTTATTTTTCCCTCTAATATTGCCTGTGCACACCTCCTGCTGCAGGCAGATACTTTCAGTGGCAGGGCCAGGCTAAGGAGCACTTACTGATAAGGAAAAGTGACGATGAACTTCAAAAGAAACAAAAGCAAAAAAAAAAAAACCCCACCTAAAACACAGCGGGTTTGAAAGCCTGACCTCTGCTAACATCACCCTCTCTTTCAGGGGATTTTGTTTGTACTGGATGCGAAGGTCTGTGGCGACGCAGCAAGTGAGCACCTAACCCCGTAACTGAAAACTCCTCTTCATCCCTTGATTAGATCCTGATTATTGGAATGTCTTAATTATAGTTTTGATTATTTTGTTCCTCCCGAATTCTGCAACTTCTGCATGTGCTTAAAGCACATTACATTCATAACCAGGAGAACTGGAAAGTGTTTGCAGTGAAAGCCAGGGTCACTCTTGCAGTCTCATGGACCTGCACATAAGGTCCAGAGAGAAACGCAAAATACCTCTTTTTTTTTAAAAAAAAAAAAAAAAAAAAGTAAAATTTAAAAAACTTCTAATGTGTTTTTTTTCTCCTTTGTTATTTTTCCCTTAGCTTCTTGGATTAGCAAATTCAGTTGGAAGAGCTATACACAGTTTGCATTTTTTATGTTCTCCCGGACTGTTCATGCCCTTCCAGGGATTTCTCAGGAGTAACAAGGGAACCCCTCCGCATGGACAAAGCATTTTGTTATTTTCAGAGAAATTTCTCATTCCCAACAGCTGGAGCAGGAGCAAGACATGGGCTTTCTTGCTCCTGCAGCCTTTATGCTTGGCAAGGTGGGGAAGGATCAAGAAGGAGGGGGAGAGGGAGTACTTGGCGGCTGGGGTGGTGGAAGCAGGGGATGGGGATACACGGCATCGTTAGGGCCGTAGGGGAGGTGCTCGGATCTGAGCAGCGGATGCTGAAGAGCAGCACCGATCTGGTTAGTTCTTCTTGCGTGAGAGTGGTTTATGCAACAGTTTGTTTAAACAAAAAGAAAAGAAACGGTTTTGTAAAATCGCAGAAGCAGTAGCAGGACATCGTAATAGAAATCGTCTTTTAAGTATACCAGATAAAGGAAGTGTCAGGGGTGCGGGGGGCCTAATCTGTTATAGATCTCGGTGAGATGCCAGTTGCGTTTGGGTTTGTGTTTATGTGGCTGTTCCCTGCATTGTTGGATGCTTCTGTGTCTGAAGGCGCGCTAGCTGCTGCAGGAGCTTTAGAGAGGTATGAAAAACATTCCTTCTAAAAATACTGGGAAGCTCCCTCCACCCCCATTGTTTATTGGAAACTTTTCCCCCTTCTTAAGATATTTGATTATGGTGTAATGCAGCTAATTTAAGCATCTGTTTATCACTGCCTGGCTAGACTGAATGTGAAATTTCAATTGAATTACCTCCCAAGAGAGCTTTGAGCTCTGAGGGTAAAACAAATCATTTTCTCTCCGTTCCCCTGGGATTGTCAATAAAAAGAATTCATCTAAATAGTTTACATGCGTTTTGAAATGTTGCATCTACTAGACTTGGTTTTGTTGTTAGTGGAAAATTGCCAGTGTGAGGGGAATATGGGCTTTCACTCGACTATGGCAGTGTTATAGCACGGTAGTACAGTGTCTGGAAAGGCTGCAGCTCTGCAAGCGTTTGCATTTAAGTAATTCATATTTGATCAATAAATGCGCGTGCTTTATTTTAGAACGGAAGCTAACATATAAACCTGAGGTCGCTATAACCTCACACATAAGCTGCCACCAGCCCAGTAGCTTCTCCAGCTCTTCCAGTTGGCGTATTACAATAAAGTGAATTATTGCTGTGGGCTGCTGGTGGGACACTGTGAGCCCCTCATCACCACCGCAGCTTTGTCTGCTCCTAAATATTCGTGGGTGTGCATGTTATTAAAAAATATTTCCGCTTCCACAAGAAACAGTAGATTTTCTCTTTTATTTGTCATCATGTCAACAAAGATCTGGGAGGGGGCAGAGTACAGGTTTTTCTTGCTCTGCACAAAAAAAGTAGTTACTAGGTTTACATCTTCTCTGTCATTTTGTTAGCGGGAAGAGAAGAGATTTTCCTTCTAGTTTGCCTTACTTAGATTTGAAGTGAAATCTGCTGCCATCCATGTGCAGAAGACCTGCAGATGTGGTTTGTAGGTGCTTTTGCCCTGGACTGGGCTGCTCTGCTGGGGTCAGGCACTGCCTTCACTGGAGCTGGGACATGTGGACGTGTCCGTGAGCTGCAGGCAGCAATCCACCTGCTGGTGATGCTCCAGTGTCTCCCTGCTGCTCTCCTAGGAGGACAGGCAAGTTCTCCTCCAGTTGATTTCACTGACTGGGAAAGAGCCCTAGACTGTCTCAACGTTGATAAGTCTGGGCTGCATTTCCAGGTGCGAGCAAGGACACAAAGATCAGGCTTCCTTATGGGAATATCCACGCTAACCTTTGTGCTCATCACCTGAGACTCACCAGTGGAGACACCAGTGTGCCCTTCAGCTCAGATCTTCTGGCTTACTTGGAGCTGCAGTGTGAAGGCTGAGGATAACTTTATTCAAGCAGGAAAACTGCAATCCCAAGAGTAATAAAACTGGAAGGTGTCATGACCTTGTGAATGCTTGTACCCCAAACCAGCATGCAGGTAACCCAGAGAGCGAGCAGACCAAAGGGAGGTGGACAGCAGAATTTGCTTTGCTGACAACTCTCCTCTTGCCAGCAGCAAGTCCAGGTGAGAGTTAGAAGAAGGTCCAGCTAGTGGTAGCATGATGCTTCATCAACGCAGTCCTTTACACAAGTTTGCCTTTTTTGACGTGAATAGTTAAAATTTGCTCTTGTACAAGTATTCAGGCAGTGAAGAAAAACTTCTTTAAAGACCTTCTGGTAGTGAAGTAGTAAGGAGATTGGAGGTGTTGGTGCAGAGTGAACGCCTGTTGATTATTTTGGAGTGGAGCCGTGTTCAGACCTGCAGGAGCTAACCCAGGTTAGCAGCTGAACTCATGTCATCGCCCTGTTATCCTTTCGGTCTTCTGTCCTGGTGCTATTTTTACTGATTATAAAAAGCATCTCATTATGTTAACTGGGGTGGGTTTAGATGACAGAGCAGTTAGGATGACAGTCGAAAATCAGAATCCCAAAACTGTGCAAACTTTTAAATAAAATAGATGAAAACTTAAAGAAGTTTTAGAGTTTGCTTGTTCAGGAGTTTGGTGTTTCTGAGGTCATTCTGAGAGTTGGTCATGTTTAATGGCAAAGCCTAAAGAAGTTAAATGCTACCTGCATAGCTAGCATATTTTCATGAGAGCTATAATCAGCATTAGTCCCTACAATCATCTCAGGGAGGGTTTGAAGAAAGAGGCACAATATTGCTTGTTCACTCGTCGGTATTTTCTTTAGTATGGGGGATTGACTGTTTGAAGTATGTGTTAGCAGAAGCAATAAAAGTTATTCAAAGATTGCAACAGTCTAGGAACGATTAAGGTTTTAAATTATATCAACATTCATCGTAAGCAGTAAAGGCATAATCATGGTAGAGATTGTTCTGGATTTTTATTCCGAAACAGTAGCAGACCAGAAGTCTGCAGGTACCTTGAAGCATTGGCCTGTGTTGGGAGATGCTAATAGTCCGTATTTCCTTTCTGGCTCTAAATATGGAAACATTTTGACAGTTTAAGTATACTTAGAAAGGATTAATCCTGACAGGGTTGATACTAACCTAAGAAAACTTTTCTAAAAAAAAACCCAAACCTGCAGTTTATCTTAATGAGTAGCTCATACTGTGAATAGCAGAGCCCTGTTACTGTGTGTAATAGCGTTTAGAGACTACCATGACGAGAAAGGAGAGGTCTTGTAATTTTAAAGTACATGACGAGAAGTAGAGAGGGCCCCTTCTCCGCAGCCGTCCCTGGTCTTCCAGTGTGCCCCCAGCCCAAGGTGCTTCACCTGTGCCTCTCTCGCCTTGCTTGTAAAACAGCATTAAGAACAAATTTATTTTTGAGATCCTTGAACTGAAATGGTCTTGGTTTAGATGAGGTGTGTGAGGACACCAGCTACTTAAGATAAAATAGATACAAGAGTTTGTGTCATGTTAAAAGCAAGCGGCTACAAGAGAATAATCTTGGAGTGTTTCCAAACACAAGTAAGTCCCGTGTCACAAAAAGTCAGAAGTCTCCCTTGAATGAAGATCATTACCCTCAGGGTGCATGTTGGTCACTCTTTAAAATTCTTATAAAAACAAAGAAATTAATTATCCAGTATAAAAACGGGGCATACGTCTCCTGGCAAACATTCAATTAACTTTTTAGTGCTTGCTACTTAATGTTGTGTTTGACCAGTCGAGCATTGAGAACGACTTTCCTTTGAAAGGGAGCTGGGGTGGAACGTGGCGTTGCGCTGGAGCTTTGCTCCGGCGGCCAGTTGGGGCTGGTCATCAACATTTTTCCCATGATCATTGAGTGTGGAGCTAGTTATATTTTACTTACGCATGTGAGATGTAGTTTGCTTTGGGACAAGTTTTTTCTGTAGGCTGGATGATGTTTTATTGAGAATATAATTTAGCTAGTTTGGCAATCACAGACTGGATTGCAGTGGTTGAGCATGAACTACCAATTAAAGGCAACTGTATAATACTTCTAATTCCCATGACTAATGGGCTGAAAATACGGAGCTCTTTGACCTGGATCCAATCCAAGCTAAAGATGAATTATGCCACATAGATCACATTTTCTACTGTTAAAATGGCAAATGGTGCAAGTGTAAACCTCAAAATTTAAGAAATGCTGACTTCCAGGGGATGAGTTGACGTGATGAGAGATATATTTGGAGAGTAATGCGTGAGCAATACTTCAATAACTGGGGATTTTTTTAGAACTTCTACCTATTTCTATGCTACATCGATATAATTTATAATCTCCTTTCACCATTAATCTCTGGCTGCTTTGCTAACAAATGATTGCGTGCTGAAACAATTGGAAGGGAAAGATTCTGTTTTTTTTTTATTGAGTGCCTTGTGTCCTTTTGCTTGGCAGTATAAATCTCATTGTTACAAGGTAGATTTTTTTTTAAGTGCATCCTGTACGTAGAGATTCTCAAATTGATCTTTGATTGTCGTATATGATTTATATATTTACTTTTCTTTCCCTCAAAAGGATCGCTAAAATTGTTGAATTTGGTGTTAGCAATCCAAATAGCTGAGTTTGGTTTCTGGTTGGGTTTGTAGCAAAACAAAATGAAATACCTACGGGTTAAACTTAAGGCTGGTTGGGCTGCTAAAAGCTGTATAAATATGCAAGGTGCTGGAGCTGATGCGAGGGAAAGTGCTCTGCTCGTCAAACGAGGGAGTGACTGCGTGGCAGGGCAGGAGGAGTTCTCTTGGAAACAGGGGAAATGATCAGCGTAGCAGGACAGAATGCAAAGGTCGATCTGCTGAATACAAATAAAGTATTGAGCCCCAGGTTCTGCCTCATGGAGCTGGCGCTTTTGGAACCGCTGTGATAAATGCACTGATAAATTCGAGGGAATGAGTGCTATTGCAAAAAGCCTGATGAAGGCTAGAAAGTGTCCAGCTAGTAGGAATTGCATTGCTTGGTCGGGCACAATGAAATTAAATAGAATTTGCTTTAGTGAAATTGCATCAAGGGTGATTAAAGGTGCTGCTGGGAGAAGGTGGTGATCACCTTTCACCGAAGCCATTTCAGTGCCTCCATCGCTTACTCCTTACGTCTGTTTTGGAGTTTTTCTCCTTTGCTCATTTGCTCTACCTGCAAGGCTCCTCTCCCATTCCCTTCCACCCTTGCGTTGTCCCTTGCTCCCAGCCTGGAGGTCACACCAGCGCTGCTTCAAAGAAGGTTGATGGTGGGACTTGATGACATAAAGGTCCCTTCCAACCTAGACAATTCTATGATTCTATAAAGAATAGGGAGCTCTTCAGAAGCCGCTTGTCAGCACCGTTCCTTGGGACCGTGAGGGTTCGCCCAAATACACCAGGTCCTGCACTTTCCCCTTACCCAATACACAGCATTCTTCCTTCCCCTGTTCTTTGATAATTGTGTTTTGGGTCAAGATTCAGCCTTTTAGCTTTGCTCTCAACAGCTCCAAAAAGCTGATCCGCCTAACGCGGCGCCGCGTTTCCTTCTTGCCGAGGTGAGACTGAGACGTGTGGGTCAGAGCTGCTCTCTGCTCCATCCCCAGCTCTGCTCTTTGGATCTGCAGTTGGATTCGAGTCTGTATCTCATTTCCAGCAAAGTCACCAAGTAGTCTCTGATCCGCCTCTGCTGTGGTATCACCGGCTTCTCACCTCGGTGTCTAAACTGCTCTTGGGATGTTCTCCTGATGCAGAAGAGTCCGAGTCAAACTCCTGTTGCTTTTGCTTTCATATTTTTGCGTTTTACATTCCTTTTTAGCAAGCGTTTGGCCTCACGGATGTTGAACAGTGAATTGTAAGAGAATCCACATCTTTCCAGTTGTTTTGCTTTCCTAAAACACAACAGCAGAGCGATGCCCGGCGGCTGCGAGACCTTGCTGTGCTCTACTGTGTTTGCAGAGGAGCTGCGACACCGTGGACGTGGACTTTGAGTGACGTAAACTGGGTTTGCCCCAGATGGGCTGAGTGTGTAACCAGTCCTTTAGGGTAAAACAAAACACACATGCACACAGAAATACACACACATGCGTATAACCACGTGTAACATCCATATGTTACCAAGAGGAGATGATATCTCATGACTTTTTTCCTTCCATTTGGTATTTAAATGATCCTTTGGCAACGGGACTAGAGTTACATACTTTAAATAAAAAGACACACCTTCAAATTCGTTTAAGGACCCCTTGGCGCTGTGACACCTAATTCCTCACGTGTAGATATTCGCTTGAGCAGTTTGACATTTTACCTGTGCTGCTGCTGGTTAACACTAGACTGAGAAGTGTAAGGAATATTTTTCATGGTGACAGTTGTTGGAGCGGTGCATTTGCAGAGCTATATTCGGTCATTTATTCCCTCTTCGTTTTTGTAAAAATTGTAGCACGAACTAATTATTTTCTCAGCTTGAGGTGTATCGGAGTTGTGTTTGATAACTGTTAATGTTATAGACGCTTCTTTGAAGCAGTGACCGCAGCTTGGACGTGGGGTCCTCTGCTCTGCTCCCTTCAAAGGCGCAGGGAAGATCTGGGGCTTTGCTGGGGGAGAAGAGGTTGGGCAGGAGATTCGTACGCCGCCTTCACCCGTGTATGAATATCCAGGTGAAAACGCTGCCGCTAATGGGATTATCTTCTTCTCCATGCTGGCACGTCCCTTGTATTGCCCAGATGACAGCAGTGGTAGCCAAATGGAGCCACGTGGCTCGGAGGAGGCGTGGAGAGAGGGAAGCAGAGATGTTCCAGCAAAGAAGTCAGCACGCCGTTGGGTTTAAACCATTTCTCTTTGCTTATCCTGGGAATCGGAGCCACCGGAATGCTGTCTTCTCTCTGCCATTGACTCCCTTCCAAAGGATTTGCTCTTGGCCAATACAAAGGGACCTCAAATACACCGCAGAGCTGGAAACTTGCACCAAAATGAAGCCATATTAATAATAATAATAAAAGAGTTTCCTACAGATTTAAATTGGCTCAGTGGATTTGACACCGCGCTGAGCTTCTGAGGTGATAATGCACCAGATTACACTCTGTGGTTATTTTTCGTAGCGTGTCATAGAAACTAATATTCTATATTGGCATTTCAGAAGATGTTTCTTCAGAGGGTTAAGCTTTCACTGAGGGTTTAAAGGCTGTTAGTGTAAATGTGACCGTTCTGTGTATTTTTCAATTTGGGCAGACTACTTCTATTATAGAGAAAATGTTAACAACTTAATATTTTGGTTTAGAGTTATAGATGGCAGAGTTTTAGAGCGTAAATACATGCTCTGTATGGCAAAAAAAATTGAAATAGCACTTGAAAGAGTTCATGATCGTCATATTTCCATAACTTCATTAGTTCCCTAACTTAGTGCGCACGCAGCGTTTGCTGGGTGCTTTGTGTGCACACAAAGGGGCAGGTTTTGCCCTGAAAAGTTCGGTCTTGGGGCATCAGATGTAGGATTTGATAATGCAGGAAGCAGTAAACGATGACCGATTCTGTATAGTTTTAACTGTAACAGCTGGTTAAAAAAAAAAATGCAGGCTATTTCACAGAAAATGAGGTTCTTGATTGCATGAATACTCTTCTTGAAAGGGATTTTGCTTTCTGTAGAAAACTGCCTTTTTGTGGTAAACCAGAAAACTTTTTTTTTTTCTCTCGTAAGGAAGAGTTCTTTGCAGGAAACCATTTTCTGACCAGCTTTAAAATACAGAGATAGCAAAGACCACTTACAGTTTTTTCTCATCACTCCTACGGAAACTAAATGCTAAACTATCAATGTTATGTGAGGTTTACTGAAAGCAGGAAAGGTCTTTGCTTCTTTATCCTTTGCCTGTACCCCGGAAGAGGACAAAAATGAAATAAAATATAAATACCAGGGTGGTTTTGCCCCCAAGGCTGTTACTGAGAGCTTTAGCTGCTTCAGGGCTTTCCTGTCTTCTCTCCTCTGAAACTGTGCTTGTTGGTCCCACTTGTACCAGCTGGCACGGAGACAGCAGCAGCCTAAAACATTTAAAAATGTGTGGGACAAGAGGAGGGAAAACAGGAGGAGGTTACATTGGCTTTTTCCTGGAAAACGTGACATTTTTCCCAAAGGTTGATACAGCAAAAGCTTTTCAAGGGAGAAAACAGGGTTTCCATTTGGAAATGCTGCTGTAACTCTGCATGGAATTCATCGCTGGGTCGACTCGTGTGCCTTCTGCTCCTGGCCTGGGTTCCCCGGGTGGACTTTGTTTTTTTCAGCCGAATGACTGCGCCCTTTCATTAAGCTGTGCCGGCAAACCAGCGAAAACAGTCTGGTTGGAAAGCTGCATGTATAGAGAGCAGCAAGGAGGGGGGAAAAAAAGAGGCCCCCAAACTGCAGTGCCCGTGAGATACCGTGATGGTGGCTCTAAAGGGCGTGTTGGGTTTTCATCTTTCAGACAAAAACCAACCTCGTGGTCCCAGTAATACTTTCTAGTAGCACTTAGTGTTTGCTAAATTGAGTGCTCGCCCATTAAGCTTCCTCTACCATATCGGCAACATCAGCATTTACTTGTGTTAAAGCAAAACAGTGTCAGGAGGTACTTCATTAATATAATGATGGGTCTCTTTGGATTGCCCTATAAATATATCTCGCTGCAATACCAGGTATCATTCGTCATATTTGTCGCTGCGATAGCAGGTATCGTTCCCAGACTCTACTGGAGCAGCTTAGGTCAATTTGTGTAGCAAATCTGTGGCCAGACTAGTAGTAGCACGTAAGATTTCTTAATTCCTGGCCTCTTACCTGACCTTTAAGAGCATGATAATTTTAAAATAATCGGTATTTTGTTAGGGATTTTAATGAGAAAAATAATAGTTGCATATTTTTCATTTTGGCAGTCATCTGTTCAGAGGTCTCAGCCCAAACAAGCAAAGTCAGAGTTATGATGGATGAAGAACATCACCAAAGTTGTTTATTAGTTATTGGCAGTCGCTATAGCGATGGGCTGCCACAGATTCCTGTGTAATGGTTCTGCTGTGTGGCTGCTCACCACATCACTCAGATTGGAGGTGCATCCTCCCTGGTAATGGAGATGGTCAAAATACCTTGGCTACACATATACCATAAAATTGGGTTTTCATGGTGCTTAGAATAGTAAGAGTTATATGTCCATCTGGGTTTTGTTTTTTTTCTGTAGCAGTACAAAGCGCAAATCAATTCCCAGAAGTTTGTCCAGCGGGATAACTCCCAAGTGAAGAATTTCTTGTTACAGCGTCCCTGTGCTTGGTCTGGCTGGTGCCAAACCAACGCAGTTGTGTAACTGTGGTGGAGGAATCCCATTTTGCAATGGATTTTAAAGACCCATAAAAGTTCTTTAGACCTTTATTTGAAGGGCAGAAGCAAAACACTTGGAGTGCACTTCCTTATTCTTAACCCCAACGTCTCAGCTCCCTGATGGCATGGGATGGCTGCTTCTTTCTGACTCTCAGCAGTGGCTTTTCACAGGTTTTTCACTAATTCTAAGTTGTGTGTTTCCAGGCTGCTCGTGGTGCATATTTCCCCCCTCGGCAAACAATAGCTTTTCAGGTAGCAAGGTGTAGCCCTCCGCATCTGCACCTTCAGCCTAACGGGAGTGTGTTTTTTGGAGCGCTCAACGCATCAAAATTTGACCCAGCTGTGTGTGTTTCAATGTGTGATCTCATACAAGCGTGAGGACGTTCATACGTAGCCAGTGCCTTCACTTGAGTCGCACATTGCTCCTACAAATAAACCGTGCTGTGTCTGAACGGCTGATCAACAGCAGGTCGGTCCCTTCCTTCAACAAGAGGCAATCCAATGGAAAATTTGATTACTAACACGATGTTGTAGAAATACGAGGACAGAAAAGGCAGGAAATCAGGCTTGGGGTTTTGATAGCTGTTTTAATTTGGATACGTAGTTCATAAAATGTCCACAAATTAAATTATGTGCTTTGGTTGTAACATGAATATGGATTTTGGTATACCGAACTCTGCATGCGTGGGAGATCTGGTTTTGGCTGTGAAAGAGCTCTGCATAAAGCACAAAACATTTTGGGTTGTGCTGCTTGTACAGGAGAGTTTATGTTGAAATACATACTCAAAA
>VZSZ01009493.1:16692-30375 GCA_013398815.1 Ibidorhyncha struthersii | reverse complement strand
CAAAGTGTATTTTCAGGCCTTTGTATAGTTGCTTGACTATAATCTCATCAACTTTTCTTTTACTTGAATATGGAGGCAGACGTGAGCTCTGAAATTTAGGTCTAAATGTTTAAAAAGAAATAATCAAAATTGTTCCTGTTGAGAGATTTGGTTCAGGATCCTCTTTAAACATGTATGGGAATATGCCCATTGGCTAACACAGATATCGAAGTTGTTTGACACATGATTACAGATGGGAACCAAAGATTCCTGTGAAGCCATTGAATAGGGAGACAGGGAAGATGATTCAACACATTGGCTATCTAAACTAAACGTCCAAAGAAAATTATACAAATATCTCTGATTCTCCCCTATTTTCCTCCCCATCCTGTTCATCCAACGGAGATTTATTTTAATCCACTAGCAGAAAAAAAAAAAAAAAAAGGGGGTTTCCGTCTTTGTTTCGTAAATTGCTTTGGCCTTAAACACAGCACAATCTACAAAAATGCAATTATTTAAGTTTTCATTTTTCATGTGGCTCTTCGTTGCTAAATTGAAGAACCCGGGATTAAAAAAAAGCACATAATGTGAATTAAATGTGGTGGTGGACAGTGAGCGTTTGCGTTACAGCAATAGTATCACAGCTTCATTTCCTTTGTATATCTTACTTCAGTTTTGCAAACTGGGATGGGGTTTTTCCAGCTTCTTCTGTATACTTTTCCTGGTGCTTTTGGTTCCAAAGATGTAAATTGAAAGGGATGACATTTCCACGCAAAGAGAAGAAATGTTTATTTTAAGAACACACAAAGTACCCGGTTACGATATAACTTGTTGAATCCTCGATGCCAGACTGGCTTTGCGTGGAAGATGAATGTGAATTTGAAAAGGACCCTGTCGAAGTAATTGGGCTTTACAGCTCACTCCTATTAACCAAATCTTTGCTTCACGCTCCTCTCTTTTGTCTTTGAAGCCTGCAGTAGCAATGGTTAAAAAAAAAAAAAATAATAGTTTGCAGCCTTGGTGCGTGCAGTGAGATATTTTCATGGTTTATGTACCGTTTCTAAACAAAGGACAAGCTTTCCCCTCCACCCCCTCCCTAAAAAGAATAAAAGAAGGAAACAAGCACCCAAAACCCTCAATACAAGCGGCAGAGAAGCAAAATGAGCAAAACCTCAGATGAGTTTTGGTAAAGACTTTTATTTTTTGCTTCCCCCCTATGCTGAGGTTGTGGCTGATGTCCAGGTGGAGCAGGCGGCGGCGGGGAGATGTGCGGAGCCGCCGGGCAGGTTGGGATGGGGATGCTGGAGGGCTCGGCTGCCACTCGCGGGGTCTGGCCGCGGCTCCCCGGCTGTGCCTTCGGTCCCCGGGCACAGCGGAGATCGGCACCGACTCCATCACCTTTTCAGCTTGGGTAGAAGGGGAAATTGGTTGTTTAAACCAGGCTACCACCTTTTCGTTGTGCCTTCTTTCGCTGCCAAAGTTGTACGGATGCAGAGAGTGAGAATATTTTTCCTGCTACCTTTCCGGAGGCATTTTTATACCCATGCTTCACTGTAAATAGGAAAAGCAATAAAACCAGGGATAGGGACAGTGTAAGGATCGGCTGAGCTGTAGCAGTCACTTCTCGAGGGTCCCTGACCTTACATATATTATTTTCTTTTTGTCTAACTGTTGCATGTATATCTGCAGACAGCGTGCTGTTAGAAAAATCAGAAATGGGAATTAAATATTGTGCTACAGGATGATAGGGTAAAGCTGGGAGTTTCTCCTGTAACTTTGCACAACTGTCTCGCTTTCGCCTGATCTTTTATTCAGCATTTAGAGATGGAAGATTTGCAGTCCTTTTTCCGGCATATTTTTTAATACCGGTGTGCTTCTTGCACTCTACTTTCCCGTTCGGATTTCTGTATTTCTAAATGTTATGTGTATGGACAAGGGTTCATAAATATATATGTTCCTTGACGGTTTCAGCTCATGCATGCGTGTATGAATATATATCCCTCGATGGAGTTGCAGTTCTGCTGCAGACGCGATGGGTTTCTCCCTTTTTATCAGTAGCACCATTAGTAGAGATAGAAATGGAAACTTTTTCAACTAAAACCAGCTGGGATATCATTGATCAAGATACAGTCTAACCCAGGAAAATGGGGTGTAAGTAGTAATCGGAGCTGTAATGCAGTTGAAATGATGTTTTTCGTGCTGTTTGTTTTCAGACTATTTCATGACCTATTCATTCATTCTCTCTCTCTCTCTCTCTCTCCCTTTTGCCTTAAAAATATAAATTTCTCAAAGCTAAAGAGGGTTTTAGGGGTCCTTAAACAACAGATGGGAAGGCTATCATTTTTTTCTTCCAGAAAATATTTAATAATACATTAGAAGTTTGTAGAAGGGGAAATACAACTCTGAGGAATTTTCAAATCAGTGACATCTTTTCCCTTTAATGTGTTCCACTTAACATTGCTGCTTAAAAGTGTGGAATGAGACTTCATAGGTTCGTGTTGTTTGTTTGGTGTTTGGGGGTTTTATATTTAAAAAAAAAAAAAGCCTTCCCGAGACACTGGATTTACATTTTAAAAAGAAAACCCATTACAAAGACCCTGCCGTTAACTGTACAGGAATGAGCATTTGATGATGAGTTTCAAAGGAAACAGATTAAGTAGTTCGCAAGTCCTGTGGCATTTGGCACGTGTGCAGATTCAAGCACTAAGTCAAAAAGACAGAGATAAAATATTGTCAGGGAACTGGTTTTGTTGCTTCTGTTTTGATGACAATGATCTAATTTTGAATTATTTTGACAAATTAGAAATGCAGTTTACACCAGCGAGTATTTTTCCCTTAAATTTAGAGTGCCAGGCAGGCAAAATAACTTGTCCTGACTATCTGCTTTTCAATACTTATTCTCCATAACTAAGTTCCGGAGTCAGCTCCGGAAAGTAATTTACTTTCCTTTCTAAAATGCATTTTAAAGACAAAACCTAAACTGTATTAAATATTTACGTGTCATCAGTCACCGTAATTACCATAATGTTTATATTCTGGTTGCAGAGATTGAGGGAGGTGGTCATGCAACGTCAAGAGGCGGCTGATATTTAGGAGACAATTTCTATCGTGGCGTGATCGCTGTGAGAATACTTTGAGGCAAGGAAATACTTTTTCCAATCAAATGCATTTTATTAGAAGAGTCAATCATCAATCCTGCCTTGCAGTCCTCCTTTCTCAGTTGGCTGCCAGGACGTTATTAATTTTCACTACAGGTTAGACCTGATACGGCGCAGATTTTCCCAGTTTCTTCCCTCTAATTCTTTCTGTTCTCTCCCTCATCCCAAGTACTCCCTCCCAGCGTGTGCCCATCGTTTTTATGCTCTTCCTTGTAGGAAGGTGATATTAAAACAGTATTATAGCAGCCCTAGTAAATGTGGAGTCTGTGTGTATCGATTACACAGGATTAGTGATTGTAGATATGTGTACACACAAAAATAATTGTTGGACATCTTTGGCCAGTTGACCTCGCTGCTGATCAGTCTTCCGTTGGATTTCTAGTATTAAAAGTTCCGTAACAAATTTGGAAAATTGCTTTTATTATTAATCAGTATTCTAGAAAGAGAAGAAAAGTTCTCGCCTTTCTTACTCGATTTTTGAAAGATGCTCTGCCGTTCCTCCTGTATAACACGCCAAAGCCACAGCCATTCCTAGAGCAGTGTTTAGGTTCTGTGTATCGCGACAGTACATAACCCCAGCTATTCGGAAGGGACGTAGAACACCAAATTTTAGCTTGTGTAGTTCATAATATATCAGACTTAATGCTGATGTACAAAAAAGCTGTTTTCTTTTAAATGAAAAAAAAAATCTGTAGCAATCCCCAAAGTGTTTCTGTCCATTAGAAGTTTAACAGTAACACCTTGGCTGTGAGCAGCTAAAGAAATTTTAATAAATAAAATAAATATGTAAATAAAATAAAGACATTTTAAAAGGTCTGAGTGATTATTTCTTAAAGCTGAACTATAATCTTTATTTCTAAAATACACAGACACATACACATCACAGTTGCGCTTTGGCCTTTAGGTTCACCCCAAAAAAATGCAGCCGCCGCAGATCAGGTCAGGAGCACTGTTACGCAGGTGTTTCGTACGTGGTCATTTTCAGACATAAATCGTTCGCTCAGTATCTTGGTTTTATGCTGAGGGAATCCCAAAGCATCTGAAAATGCGTCACGGCTGCATAAGGCTGCAAGAAGATACAGTAGAGCCGTCTCTTGTGAAAGGTAACAGGTAGATTATTCACAGCCCTCTGCCTAAATTTTGTCCTCCCACCCGATGGCACAAAGGACTTTGTCTTATACACCCCAGCGCTGTGAAAATTACAATAATAAATTTAACATCTGAGCAGAGCAAGAAAGCTTGTTTATTTTTGCCTTATTTGCAGTCCCTTCCACTCCTACACACATGCATCAAGCTCCGCAACAGTTGTCTTAAAAGCATGAAGAGCAGGTTGGAAATCCCATTAGGATTCTGCACAAGGGTCTCGAAGTGCTCCACATCTGCAAAAAAATGAAGCGTTTCAGCCCATCCCTCAGGATTGCGGAGGTGGCACAGAGACGGTTGTACCGTGAGCTGTTGTTTCTCCCACCTACTCCGATGCGAAGTAGTAAGAGATTTTGGCCATAGGACACACGGAGCCATGAGACCAAATAATTGGCATTTAAAAGTATTGCCAGGATCGTGTAAAATTGTGGTTTATTTTCTCATGATTCAGGAGACTTGTTTATTTAATTTTTTTGACAGTGGCAGTTAGAATAAACGTGCTAGTGTTTCAAAAGGCATAATAATGCATTGTTTTTACAGGGAAACAGAGCTCCAGAGGAAATGATGGTTTGATTTTGTGCATATTTTCTGCAGTAAACATTTTTGGCATTCCTCTTTTTTTTTTTTCTTTTTTTTTTCTTTTATTTTTTTCTTCTTTTTCTTTTTTTTTGACTACTTTATTTTTCCTCCTTGGTTTAATGCAGCATAACCTCCTCTAAATTTAGTGGGAAGTGTAAACGTATGTAATGCTTTTTCTGTGGTTAGGAAATACATGTAGCATTAAGTTATTAAAGCTTGACTTTAAACTATGTCTTGGGCTAATGATTTTACAGTATAATTGCTTTAGTTAATTTGAAGGCAGGTATACATACAGCTTATTCCATTTTGGCACTATAAAGTTTGCCATTGGTATTATACCTCATTTTTTATATGATTTACATAATTTGTGAAACAGATTTAATATTTTGTGTGTGAGCTAATTAGTTTCTGGTTTAGAGCCTTCATTGTATGTTCATTGGGTTTTGAACACCTTTTACAGTAGCACAGAAGGTCATTGTTGGATCTAAATTCTTTGTAGAGCAATCAATCCCGTTTTAATAAAATAAGTTGCATAATTTTTAATGTAATTAAATTGGGTTACACGGAATTGTTTTCAGCTGTAAATTTGCGGGATTGGAAGAAATATGGTGGGGATGTGTTAATTACTGCGCTGTGCTCTTTCCCTTGTTAGGGTAGAGTTAGAGATG
This sequence comes from Ibidorhyncha struthersii, assembly GCA_013398815.1. Taxonomy (NCBI): domain Eukaryota; kingdom Metazoa; phylum Chordata; class Aves; order Charadriiformes; family Charadriidae; genus Ibidorhyncha; species Ibidorhyncha struthersii. The sequence goes on along the minus strand of VZSZ01009493.1, from coordinate 24,848 downwards.
ATGGACTTCAGATGGGTGGAATTTCATATGCACCTCAAAGGAGCTCTTGAGGGGCACCCAACTTTTCCTGCTGGAGAGGGGGGAAAAAAGAAAAGGAACGTTTCTAGCAGAATTAAAAATTCTTTCTGCGTAACTTTCAGAAGATTCAGTGTTCATATGTCACTAACATCTATTAGTCATTGCCAGTTGACGGCAATACCAGCGCTTGCCAAGCGCCGAGCTCTTGGGCAGGTGATGGTGATGTTGGGTGGCTGAAATAAATGTCCCTTTTGCCGTTCCAGGGGCATGCCAGAGAACGGGAGCCCCTCCATGCGCAGTAAGCATCTTACAGGCACCTCACACGCCAGCCCAAAAAAGTGCTTTTCCTCTGGTATGTGATTCCTACACGAGGGCACACGCTGGCTGTTTTCCTCTCAAAGGAATTGTCCAGGGTTTAACAGTGCTGTGCAGCTCCGACGGCTCCTGGCTTATTAGGAGACTAAACAGTCTCCTGTATCCTTTGTGTCAAAATGAGTGAAAGCTTTGGAAATCATTTTTGGGATTCGTGGAGCAGGAAAAGGAGTTGCTCGGAAGAGTCCGAAAGGCTATTTCACAAGTTAAAAGTGGGCAGTAACGATTCCTTTCTGAAAGTTTTTTCATCCATTCCTTGTGCAAACTCAAAACCTTAATTTACTCAGATTATTTCTGTACACAAATGATTTCTAATTTAGATTTTACTTGTCTGTTCCTACCTCTCTTTTTACCTGCGTAGCTCGTCAAGTGTGCTCCTGCTTTTTTGTCATGGTAAAATAGTTGCACTTAGTACAGAGATAAATTAAAGTTAATGAGACGGAACCAGAACACGGTGCAGGTATGTCCCTTCCCTCTGTTTGTGTGCTGTTAGGAACTGGTTCTGGGATTTAAAATAAAAAGTAAAATAAAATAAAAATTCGATTAGCCACAATGCAAGTCTGTATCTCGTGGGACAGTCACTGCAAGTTGTACTCTGTGTATAACCCTGCGTCTCCTAAATGCATTTTGTGCAAAAAAAAAAAAAAAAAAAAGGCAAATTCTAACAGTTGCCTTCGTGCTCTTTGCTAACGTGCATCTGATTTCATTTAACAGTGCACATGAAGTCTCTTACACAGACACTGCCATAGAGGTTTTCTGATTTCTAAGAACCTTGAATGAAGGCTGTGTTTTTCTGAGGTGTTTACATATATACATAGCTATGAAAAAAAACAACTGACTTTTTATTGTTGTATTTGCAGCCCTTCTTGCTCGGCATAGAGTTGTCAGACCTTTGCAGTACAGTTATGCCAGTGGAAGCCTTTAAGGCATTTATTTCAGAGTGGGAATACTGTTTCTCCTACTTTAAACAATTAGATGAAGTGTAATCTCACTTTCTTCCTGTGGAATGCCACACTTTTATTGCTATCATTTATCAGTTGCGAGATGTAAATAAGACGTAAGCTTAGGAGCCTGCCTCAAATAAAACCAGATTGTATTGATCCTTGTGTGGTACGGAATGAAACGGAAAATCATCTGACGTCCACTCAGCGTTCATCGAAGCGATTTTTAAAGAATAAAGGCCAAATGCAGACAATATAAATTCCTTATCTTGTTTACTTGATATACGCGTGCAGTTCGAAAGTCAGAAACCGATAAAAATCGCAGCTAATTGTGGGAGATAGTACCTATTATTTTCATTATGGGTTTAAAGCGTGAGATGTGGTGGCTTAGTTTAAAAGCAGCTTCGAAGTATGCAGAAACTTTGGCGATTTGTTGACAGTTTATTGATGGGCGCCTAAAGACAGGGGGGGGGGAAACAAAACCACCCAAAACTTTCACACCACTGACAGCAAATGAAACAGAGTGAAAAACTGAGGTTTTGTCCATGCAGCAAGTTAATGATTTTCTTTTTTTTTTTTTTTTAAAAAAAAAAAAAGCCCTTTCCCCATCCCCCTGCACTGCTAGGGAGACAAGACGGCTGCTGATTTCTTAAAGCCTTAAAGTTAGCTGACCTCCTGGCTGAACCCGACTTTAATGTAAACATTTTCTTGAGATGGTTCGTAGCAGGGCCAGCAAATCTGGAGAATATTAGCGGCGCTGTGTTTGCGGGAAGCAGGAATCCCTTGGTAATTCTCGGGAGCTCTTTTCCAGGCCAAGGCAGCCTGAGACGCAGTTGTGTTTTCAGTTTTGCAGGGTTCGTTGGTAATGCCCTGTGTATCTTTTTAAAATGTAATTAGTAAAACACATAATTAGCTTTTGCTTTGAAGTCGAGTTTTTCTTACTTGCTTTCGCTCCGTTAAAACTCTTTATCTTCCCCCGCCATAGGTAAATAATATGATAGCATAATATTCGTGTTGCTTTAGCCCTCAACGTTTTGGCATTGGTATACGAATCCAAACAGAAAAGAGAAATTAGAGCAGGGCTTCCTCTGGATCACCTCTTTTTGCAAGAATATTAAGTTCCTTTTAATGCTCCGTGCTTAAGCGAAATGTGCAGCTGCTGACTCAACCCTGATATTTTAAAGAAAAGTTTTCTGCTTGTTTGGGTGTGGGTTAGCACTGTCAAGATCTTCTCTCCTCATTCTCTCCAGCATGAACTGATTCCAACGGCTGAGTGGTGCCGGATACCGTCAAGTATTTTGCAGGTAGAAACTTGGGGCTGAATTTCTAAATTTTCCTTACCTCCGTGCTTTTTTTTTTTTTTAAGATACATTGTGTTTATGGTAAGCTTGAGCAACTGTTGAAATGACATGCTGAAAGGGGATATAATACTTAGCACCTACTTCTTGCTTTTCAGCTTCAAAGCACTTTTCACACATTAATTGATCTCCCCAAGGTCCCGGTCTGCCCAGTACTTGCCGCAGTACGGCAGTGTGCCCAGAGTGGGTGCACTGGTGGGCAGGGGTCTGACGGACATCAGTCACTTGTCCTTATTACACGCTGGCACATGTTCTGTATTGTGTTGCACTGACTATAAAAACCTTAATTTTACTTGCACAACAAAGCGTGTTTACCTGTGAGAACCCTGTGCCTGTTAACGGGCAGTGATTGCTGTCACTGCGTGTTGCATGTTAATCTGTACTCCAAAAATTGGGCTCAATCTGTTGACCCGTTAGGTGAAAAAACTTGATAGAATAGACAGATTGATGGAAAGAAACCGTTTGTGTAGTTGATTAGTTTTTTTCTGTGAAAAAAGAACAAAAAACAGCAAAATTGCTTTTTCAATTCAGAAGGAAATCTCACAGCTCTTCTGTTGAAGAGCGGCTGAAATCCAGTTTTCCCTTTCAGCCCAGGGCTGCAGCGATGGAAAACTCCCTTCACATCTTTCATGCAAATTATTGAGCGAACTTGAAGAAAGGAGGGGCGGGGGAAAAAAAGCCAAAGACTGATGTTTTCTGCTTGTATCTTTTTTTATTTTAATTTCAGCCGTTGCCATCTTGATCAAAAGTCCCATGAACAGCCCAGAATCAGTGCTTTTGCAGAGTTAGAGCAGAACCCAGGCGGAACGTTACCAACATTTGCTGGTTTTCCGAGACTGAGTTCCATCAGTTAATCTCCTGCCCCTCTACCCCGGCTTGCTTGAGTCATTGGCTGTGCCGCGCATTTTCCGGAGCAAGGATTCTCTTCATTTATCTTTTCTGTAGGTTGTAGGGTGCTTTGAACGCACTGGACACTAGTTGGAGCATGTGCGACTTCCTTAAATATAAATAATAATGCAAAGGGTTGAGGTTATTACGTAATAATTTGATTGGCGTTTCTCAAAGTATTTTTTTTTTTTTTAGGTTTTGATCACAGATATGTTTAATTGGTGTTAAAATTGGCTGTTGTGTATGGTCGTTGTCATGGCTTGTTTAATATCTCGTGTTTGCAGTTGTCCTAGTTTTACCATCTTGAAAGATGGTTTCTATTTAGTTCCCTTAATGTTTTCCACAGTTTGTTTTAAAACCCACAAATTTAGCTGAAGTGTTTGTTTTTTTACTTAAGAATGTTAACTTTAGAAATAAAATATTTCCTGTTTATCAGCAAAAGTGTTTCTTCCCACTTGCTGGCATGATTTCGAAGATGGGTTTTTTATTTCCTTCTCTTACACCGCTTTTCTTTCTTGTGCTAAACATAATAAACCCTGAGCAACGATAAAGCTTATTTAACCCAAATATACCTGCCTCACCTCAAATAAATACAAAATAAATTGAGCAAAAGAAAGAGATAATATTTTTGAATCGGTACACAAACATTGCTCTCTGTAAGATATTCATTGTACTGCAATAAATGGGGAAAATATATTGAATTTATGCACACATGATTGACTTTTCATACAGTGAACCCAGGTTAAACATCTTGAATATGGAATATGAATAGAGCTAACATTTTCATATGAAGCAATAATGAAAATGAACAGAGCTCCATTTCGACTGATAGCAAAGAACATTTGATACTCCAAGGCATAAAATGTGTTTAGTACTTGGGTTTTGTTAAGGCTGACAGAAGCCAGGAAATGGGACGGTACAACCGCTGCATAAAGGCTTCTTCTGTACCCGATGACAGGCTCGAGGATGTAACCGGGTAAAAACAATAACGCCACCCGACCGCTCTTCATTCCCTACAGTAAGAGGAGAAGGTATTCATGGCTGCGTGTCGTCAATGGGTTCGCGTCTGAAAATATCCGTCGGTGGGACCTGGGTTTTGTTCCCGGGGCCGAGCCTGGCGCCAGGCGGCAGCGAGAGGGGCGGGAGAGAAAGGCAGAGCAAAACTGCTTCTCCTGGAGTTTACAGGGTGGACAATGCCTGCGATGTGTTTTTTTTTTTTTTACTTATTTGTTTTTATCTTGGTTTGTTCTGTACTAGCGCTGGACGAAATGGGTATTAGTCCAGGTAACAGGAATGATATGCCGGTGCTTTCCTGTTTGCGCGAGGTGCGTGACTTGCAAGCCAGCCGCAGTTTAAACAGACTAGAATTGCTTGCTCTGGGTTCCTAATCACACTGGTCCTTTCTTCTCCCCCGTGCCAGCATCTTCTAGTCGAGCTGCTCCAACAGAGGATAACAAGCCAGTGTTTTCAGGACTTTTTTCCTGCGGTGATTTCTGTCCCTGATGAGCTTTACTGTGCGTGTTACCGCTTGACAGGCAGAAAACTCAGAAGTCAAAATACGCAGGTCATGCAAAAACTGCCCAAAACTTTCTTTATATTCCCTTCCCTGCCCACCCACCCTTTTTACTTCTAGCAGAAGCTCGTGTTGTTTTTTTTTCTCTTGTGGCCCTATAAATGCGCTTGTTTCCTTAGCTGTAACCCTACAAATGCTCTTGTTTAACATGGACGGTGTTTGAAGGGTTGAGCTCTTATTTGGTTTTAGTGTTTTACGTTAAAAGTTTAAAAGTACCTAAAAATCAGCCAAAAGAAAAACTTGGCCCAGCAATTAAGGTGTGACGTCTGAGTCTCTCCAGCTCCTGTGTCCACGCAAGGAAGCTTTCCTGAAGAGTCAAACAAGGGAGAAATTTGTCTGGTCAGGGAATACACAGCCCATAGAGCTCTGACGGAAAGCTTGGCTTCCATTCAATTAAAATAGGCTCTTAATTGATCCTGTGCTAACCCAGAATGGGAGCTTTTTGCTTGCTTTCAAGGAGATGGAGACAAAAATAAACTACCAACTGCTGTCGGCTTCCGAGCTCCGGGTGTTTTCAGACTGTGTCTGCCGAAAGGGCGCTGCGATCCTCATGGTTTAATCATCGTCATGATGATTTACTTTAACAGCTTAAATATATAGAACTTCCCCTAACTAAACCTGTACTTAAATTCCTCAGGACTGACCTAAAATACCTTGGTGGTGTGTATTTTAAATACAAATGCTGTATCAGCATCCGGGGGAGTTAAAGAGCCACTGGAAGGGTGGCGACTTCTGCCCCAGCCTAAAGGTGACCCGTTTTACCGTTCTTCAACATCAGCTTCAGCCAGTGTAAGTCGAAGGTCTCGGACCACTTATCACTGTTTTCTGTATTGTGGATCCCGTTAAACGCATTTTTTAACAGGTATCTCTGCACATCTTGCAAGGTCGTCGTTGTGAATACAGACTCTTAATTGCCCTTTGAATTTGCGTGGAACCTTCAGAAGTCTGCGTGTATCATTTAATCGCGGTTTGTTCACGTGTGAAATGGGTGTTTTAACAGCTTGGTGTGACGTAATGCTTTAAAAAATGCACTTAATACACCAGTATGTCCTGCAACTAAATAGGATATTACGTATGGAGAACTTGCTGGTGTGTGGTAGGACAATGATATCTGTACTAAATTTTCTGGACACAGAGGATGTGGAAGGGACGGTACAGTTGTGGTTTTGGGGTATTGTGTGAGAATAAAACTTCTTAGTCCACCAAGGAGGATCCTGTACCTCATTTAGAAAGTCCTTTGAGAGCCCCCACAGACTGCTGGAGCTATATTTTCCAAACCAAAAAAAAAAAAAAGAAGAAGAAGAATGAGATAAAATGGCAAAGTAAGGAGGCAACTAAAGGTTTTTGTGTTCCCGTCCTTAAAATGATCATTGTTTGCAGCTGTAAAACTTGTGTTGCCTTGCCCGACTGGAGCCCTGAGCTCTCCTGGTGCAGCATCAGCCTTGCTGTGACGGTTCCTCATCTCAGGAGGAAGATGAAGAACAGTTTTGCAATTAGTGCAGTGGACTGGGATTCGGAAGATCAGGGTCAGACTTGCTTTGCGACCTTAGGTAGGTCACTTCCTCCATAAATCAGTATTATTACAGTAATATTTCCTTTCCTTCATCTTCGGTACGTCTCCAGTATTTGATTTGTAAACTGTTCTGACCGAGGGCTTTTCAGGTTAAGTCTGGACAGCATCTACCACAATGGAGTTCTGTTGTTAGTTGGGGTCTCCAAGACGCTTCTTTAATAAAAGCAATCATAAATTTAACACTAGTACTATATTACATCATTCTTTTAAACATTGAGACATACGAGGTTATACTCGTTAAACTCACAGAAGTCAGGAAATACCAGTGGTGAGGTTGGACGTAGAATGTTAACGTGTCATTGCACGAGTGTGTTACAATCACAACCTACTTCTCAAGTGCACAGTGTCCTTCATATTTGACTTATCGGAACTCTGTAAACGGGAAAGGACGCAGCATGATGTTGTGCACTCCGAGCAGGGGTTTGCTGGAGCTTGATTCAGCAATTTATAAAATAATTTATATATATATTTATAAAATAATTTAAAAAAACTGCAATATAGTAGTTTTGCTTGATATTTACATCTCGGCACCTAATACCTAATTGAGTCATCGGTGTATAGTTTTGTAGGTACTTGGCATTGTGTATGTGTGAGCTTCTTTTCTGCTTTAATGTTGTTCACTTGTAATTGAGTATTTCAAAGCCTTTTAGAAGAACAGCAAAATTTAAATCAATGTATGTCGTGTGAATGAACCTCCTGCTGAAGCCCAGTACAAGCGATCTGTGTACGCCCGGTTTGTCCAGTCCTTCCCAGTTTAAAGCTGCCTTTGCAGCCCAGTCCGTGTGTGCAGGAGATCCCTGCTCGTTTCTGAGCAGACCGAGGGAAAGAAAACAACGGGAGCCAGATGCCTTTCCCAGTGCAGGTCATTCAGCCTGCTCTGATTTTTCCAAGTGTTCCCCAGATGTGCTGCCGTAGAAGAATGGGCAGCAGATTGGTTTTTGTGTTCTGGCCGGACATACGCAACCAGCAGATCATCACTTGGGCTCATCTGCATGTCCAAAGGTGCATAACTTGACTCGAAGCATTTCCAGTCTTTGGAGAGTTAGCAGGCATCCCTGTCACTGTCTCAGGGTGGTTTTATGTGAAATTTGTTGGATATTTAAAAGAAAAAAAAAAAAATGTAGGATTAATGTTGGCTGCGCTCTAGCACATTGGTGTGGTTTGTGCCTGACCGGAGTTGTGCCTGGCATTGAAGCTTGCGTGCACACGTGTCGTAGTTTCGGCCAAATCGGCCACTGGGGACGTGGGGGACCCCAGATTGGACCGACAGATGCTCCCCTCTACCCCTCTTCAAAGAGAGAGGCAGAGGAGGGAAAAAGAGACTTAAGAGTTTAGAAGAAACTAAACTACTTTAATGAGATATTAATAATAACATACAAAGAAAATAATGAAATATATACAAAACCGTATCAAGCTCCCAGGATGACAATCAC
>VZSZ01009493.1:0-16608 GCA_013398815.1 Ibidorhyncha struthersii | reverse complement strand
GTTGGTCAGTTTTGGGTCACCTGTCCTGTCCGCTCCTCCCCGCAGGTGGGACCCCACTGCACTTTTCCGCTTCCGACCCTCCAACGGGGCAAACAACAGAGTCGGTTGGCCTTGGCTGTTATAGCAATAAGTGTAAGCAGGAGCCTCTCCGCATGCCATGCCCGGGCATCAGCTATAAACATGGGTCTGATCACTCTGAGAGCGAACACTGTCTGCACAATATGCTGTTAATTTCAGCAGTTAGAAGAGGCCCAGCTAAGAAGCGAAGTTACTGAACAAAATTGGTCCTGTTTTACCTCAAACCAGGACAACGCGGAAGGGGGTTTAGTACTGTAAGAAAGTCCACGAGTAGAAAATTGAGGTCCAGAAGCAGCTGTCCTAGATCAGTTCTGCAGAGTCCAGTTTTGTTCACTTTTGCTTGATGAGGAGTGAGGGTAAAGACCTAAAAGCCCTGACTTGTTTAAGCAGGAAACCTCCTTTGTACTTGTGGAAGTAGGACCAATTAATTCACGTATATGTCTGCTACAACATAGCTTCTGGGAGGCTGGTGTCCCTGTTTCGGGTTGCTTTGACAGCCATGTAAATTCTCGCTTTAATTATTTTATACTTTATGGAGTTTACTTGAGCGGATTCAATGATACCGTAACTATTTTTCTCCAAAAAAACTCCAAAGCACCGTTAAGAGAGGTTGTCAAGTGGTTTCCACCTCTGCTCTGTCACCCCTGGGCAGCAGAACTGCAGTTGCTTCTGGTTTTGTTCTATTTTCCCATGACTGGAGCAGGAGTGCATAATATGGCCGAAACCTTTTTTTAAAGGTTATGACAGGCCAGACCTGATAAATTTTAGCATGATAGGGAAAGCTATAACCTGCTGAAAATGGGGGTTATAATTAAAACGTGTAGGCACCCTGAATTATAGCTGTTGCGGGTGTTCCAGCTATAGTAATAATTGAAGACCTTTTAATAATTTTATATGTTCTTTTCTAGCTTGGCCTTGAGCTTAGGCAGGACTTCAGTTTCAAGATAATTTTCTTGTCTTCAAAAGTTAAATTGCTTTCTTTAATATAAAGCATACAATAAGGAGTGCAATTGAAAAGCTGCATGCCTACTGAACCTGCTCTTTCGGCATGAAACTCCACTTGTTCGGAGCAGAGCCAGAGGAACAAACACTCTTTCATTATTAGATGATAAATCCCTGATGCCGTATCACTGTTTTGGCTTTCAACTTATTGAACTTTCAAGAGAAATGCCGCTGTTTATAACATGAACTGCCCAGTAGCATCCAAATATCTGTCACTGTAGTATGGACTTGAATTTTTATTCGGTAAAGTGTACAGTGTGCTGGGTTGTTAATAGCACGTCTGATGCCATAGGACCAGGTCTGGCTTACATCCTGATGAAGAGCTGTAGAATGAGCTGTGGGGTTTACCATTTTTATTAGAGGATTTCGATTGCAAGTTAGAACATCTAAGTTTTAAGTTTTAGTTTTAATTAAAGTTTTAGTTTTAATTAAAGGAGTTGGCAAATTAAGGTAGGTTCTTCTGAGTGCCTAAGAAATATAAAGTAGTATTTCTGCTGAAAGTTATTGGGAACGTTATTCCTAGATTACTGGAGCATTTGCAAATATGGCCCTGAGTTCAAAAAATATCTATGCTGAAGGCAAAACCCCCTCTGCTTTAGAAACTATTATTTACTACCCCCGTAGAAATATCTATATAAATAGTAATATCTGTAGCATCTGGCTTTGTTAAATGCAGAAAGTCTGTTGGAATGGAAAGGCAATTTGTGCGCACACGCGCGTTTGGCCAATCGTGTTTCCGTGTTTGAGTTTTACTTTGCTGTTCTCACGTAGGTTCTACAGTCTCTAAAATGGGGGAAACTGAGGCAAGGCTCTGAGTTTATTTTGCAGGCAACTTAGTTTAGAGGCGTCTGCGGCAAAGCAAAGATAAATTTGGAATTCACTGGCTGCCAGATCGGTGTCTCAGGTGCAGGGTTGCCTGTGAAATTTGCTTCCAAATTATTTCCTTTGAGATGCCCAGCATGCTGCTTCAGCAGGAATCTTTGCTTTTGACACGGCAATGGGGTATTATGCCGAGAAACGTTTTTATAATATTGATATCTTAGCCCACAGTACAGTATTTGTTGAATATTTGGTGATGTCTCAGCTGCAACAAGCAACTAGCAAAAATTTTCTCCTCATAGGAGCTTTCTACCAAGTTCTAGCACATAGTCAAGATCTGGGATTTTATAATGCCAAGAAATGTCGTTAAGAGGCTTTATAAGCTATCTGGCTTTAAGCAGTGTTTTCTGCTGCAGAGTATCAAATTGATAGTCAACCATAATTTGGTTTTTAAGTTTGTCTGTTGAATGAGTACCAATTTGTATAGATAATATATTGTGTGTTCAAGTGAGTGCTCCGCTTTTGTACATTCCCTTCCATTAAGAAGATGAGACCTCGGATAACTAGGAGTTTCAGATAATGTGGAATCAAATACGTTAGCAAGTCGTACTGTAACAAATCAGCACAATGACTATTTTATGTTTGAAGTGGAGATCGTGTTTTGAGTGCCTGTAAATGCCTTGTTGGAAAAATCAATCCTGAGCATCCCGTTTCTCCATGTTTTGATTCATTTTACCTCGGATGTATTTTGACACGGAAAGTTTCAGTCCACTCACATGCAGGGTTTAACCGTCTTGGCTTTTTTAAGTTTAGTCCAGATGTACACCAAGGTAGCTAGAAACAGCATGTGCTTTTGAAGGGCACGTTACCCGATGCTTAATTACTGTATTTGACTGGTAAAGCCGCCTAAGAAAAGCATGCACAGAAGACTTCTGAAGAAGAAATTGAACTTAAACAACATATGACACTTTTTGTTTCTTCAAGACATCTCACTAGACCTGAAACTCCCAATATTTTTGGATGTCTCCACGGTTTTTGGCAGACTCACACCGTTTAGAACAGTAACACTATAGCATCCTGCCCCACAGGATCGACAGCTTGTTTCATTTGGGGCAGGCAAATGAATAAATAAGGCTTCCTGGTACACTCGGAGAGCTCAAAGCGCTCAGGGAAAAATATCGATAATCCCCATTTGATAGAGGGTGGGAGTAAGGCGCAGAGCTGTGTCTTGTCAAGCACCGCCGAGCTGGTCACTGGCAGAGCGGGACCTTCAAATCTGCTTGAAATGGGAAACTCGATGGGAGAGATACAGGAGGGCTATTCCAACCCACCGGATCAGAGGATAGGTTTTATAGAGAGATGTAATGTGTAACTTTGATTTATTTATTTTTCCTCGCTAAGGAGAGAGTCTGCTTTATTCCACGTTAGATAGTCTTTGCCCTGGGTGCAATAAGCTTTTGCTTTTTCCGAAGGGCTATATTGGTAGTATTGTGAAAATGTGACTGACCTATTTAGGCGGGTTAGAGTGGGGTACAAATCTCTGCACTAGGAAGAAGTATCGTTTTCCAGCTGGGCAGAAAATCGCATTTCTTCTGTAATAGAACACAAGAGCTCATTGAACACCGGAGTGGAGTGGCTGAGCCGTCGGCGCTCCGCCGGGGGGGAATGGAGTCTCCGCTTAAATATTCCATCAGATAGCAGAAATCCTGGGAGTCCGAAGAACAGAATTACTGGCTTCGGCAGATGACCAAAAAGTTCTTGTTTTTCTCGGGAGAGACTGCTCGGCTACAGCACAGGATTGGTTTTAGAGGAGCTACAAGAAGCTTTCTGTGCGTATTCTCCTTGCTAGTTGTCAAGGGCTGAAAATGAAGAGGAAAAGATCATACATAAACGTAACCCTGGACTGGCAAGAAGATGACGTTCAGAGATTCATGCACATTTAGATGAGCCTGTCGTAGAAACGGGAACTTTTGAATCAAAGGCTTCTGTTGCTCAGAAGATCGAATGTTTGACCTAAATGCTCAGAAGTTGGGTAGGGGGACTGCCCTAAATTGTGCGGGTTGGGGCAGTCCAATATTTATGTTGATAATGTTGCAGCCAGGATCAGACAGTAGGTAGTAGCTCCTCTTAGACTTCCAGTTGTGGTCAGGGAAAAAGCAAAACAAAAAACTTCCAAGGTCCTGGTGAATAACTTGTGCATCCAAAATGACATCTCCTTTTTCCATCTCTTCTTACTAGTCTAATAGGAGATCGCCTCCCCTTATAAGCCTAGACTTTGCTGCCTTTCGTCCAGAAATACTTAAAGACGATGTTTTTTTAAAAAAAAATTGTTTTCAGATTTAAGGAAGCTTCACAAATTCGCACTGTAATAAAAATATTAACGTGCAAGACTGGGAATTTGGACGATGCAACATTGTTAGGTTTGTGCAGGTGCTCCGAAGCGCATTGCGGTTATTAAATTTCGTCATGTGAAAGGGGCAAATCTTATCTTGGCCTCATGCTAGCGTCACAGCAGCGAGCTTGTTGAATTCTCCTGAGTTATGGAAATACCTAGTGTAGAACCTAAACTCTGTATTAGAACTTTTGACAAAACTCTGTTTCAACCAATGGGGAACGTATATTATTTTCTATCCTTCAAAGCTGCTTTTCTGTAGAGATAACATTGGCGAGGATAGCTTCGAAGATAGGCGCTCACTCAGTGGAGGAACATTTCTGTATTACTCGCAAAGATAAGGCGGTATTAAGAACTTCCTTGGAGTTCTTACCAAAAATCAATTCTATCTTTTATAGTTCTCCAGAGATAAATCATCCCTCTCCCCATCTTAATCCGCACTGGGCGGGGGGGCGGAGGCAGGGAGAAGGATGCGGTATAAAAAGTGGATATTACAATCTCACGGTCCTTTTGCGATTTATTTTAAAATTAAAAACTATACCTTTTCTGAATGGGACGTCAGCCACAAAGCGATGGTCATTCCCAAATTGGTCATAGCCTGGTGACCAAAGTAGCTCATGTATTGCAAGGAATTAAATCACTCGCTCTGCCAGAAGAAACTACTTCTGGATTCTTTCAGCAGCAGCAGGAGTTTGCCTCTCCTAAGGAGAGATGCAGGATCAGACTGCAGATGAACAACCACCAACCTTTCCCTTTTTTTAAGACATCTCCCCTCATCCAAGGAGTGAGAGATGGACTCTTTCTCCTTCTGACTGTATAAAAATACCTGATGAGCCAGATTACACCTTCTCTTAAGCAAAAGGTGAGCTGATAGGTTCAGCGTTAGATTTCCAAACTCATCCTATACTTCTCATTTTTCAGTATCTTATGTGACAGTGACCGTACATAAACAGTTTGTTCTTTCTGAACCCTGTTTGGGTTTTCCTCTGTAAGATGAGACCACTGATTTTGTTTGTCTGTGCAAATTCTTTGCCATTTGTGGATAAGGAGCCTGTAAAAATACGTGGCTGTGCAGGTTGTCCTGAAATAGCTGGTCTTGGTCACAGAAAATTCCCAAAACAGTGGCTTGGCAAAATCATCATTCCTGAGCAAGAATGAATTTAGACTTTTATTCTGAACCGGGTATCTTGTGTCTCTAAATACCTTCTATTCTTGAGCAGTCATAGGGTTTATTAATCATATTGCTTATGATAAATGATATTTTTTTCCCACTCTGTCATTCGGCATGTCTGGTATATGTCAAGGGTAATATTCTCTCGTGATGGTGTAGCGCGTTCAAAATGGAAATAATGTATTTAAAGTTTCTCAGGTGTCCTGACTAAAATTGTTACCTGTCTTTTCTCCTCCCAGTTCCTTATACTCTTGACTGTAATGGACTATTCTTTTTTCTTTTCTAATTTGCAGAAGGCATAGATGCAAGTCCTGACAACACCTTTCTTAGAGGATTAAGGAGGTGTCCTGGTTCTTGCTCACAAATTTTATGGTCAGATTTCTTTCTCCCTGTAAGGCACCTAGATTTTTTTTAAACAGTTTTCTGTGCAGATAGCTGAGTAAATCTTAGTTTTTTGTAGGAAACCTTTAATAGCCAGAGCACAAGATATTTATCCCACGGTAGCAGATGTATCTTAGAGACCCGTAAAGAATTCATGGCAAAAGGAAGCAAGTAGTTATTGTATTAAAATTCCTAATGCTTTGTTTTTCTTGTTACTTCATCCCACAGTTCTAGAGGTCACTTTGATTGAACTTAATGAGTTCCTGGGTGTACACAGAGTCCACCAAGGTTTTGTGTTTGTTTCTCTAGCCCAGAAATGGTGGAGGAGGGGGAAGAAGCTCAGAAAAAAAACAAGAATCTGATGTCTGCCAGGGTCTTATCCAGCACTTGAAACAAATTCAGCTTAAATATTTGTGGATCTGAATTTCTTTGTTAAAGGCTCTTTAGCTCCTGGCAAAAGAAGTGGTGGCAGATCCTTTTTGTACGTTTCAGTGACATTTCATCTTTGAGAGAGATTCTAGACATCATCTAAAATTCTTCTTAGAATCATAGAATCATAGAATTGGTGAGGTTGGAAGGGACCTTTAAGATCATCGAGTCCAACCATTACCCTAACCTGACAAAACCACTTCTAAACCATATCCCCAAGTACCACGTCTGCCCTTTTTTTAAACACCTCCAGGGATGGCGAACCCACCCCCTCCCTGGGCAGCCTGTTCCAATGCTGGATAACCCTTTCAGTGAAAAAAACTTTTGCTAATATCCAATCTAAACCTCCCCTGGCTTAACCTGAACCCATTTCCTCTCATCCTATCACTTGTCACTGGGGAGAAGAGGTCAGTCCCCATCTCTCTACAACCTCCTTTCAGGTAGTTGTAGAGAGTGATAAGGTCTCCCCTCAGCCTCCTCTTCTCCAGGCTGAACAGCCCCAGTTCCCTCAGCCGTTCCTCATCAGACTTGTCCCCCAGACAGAATTCTTCTGTCTTTCGTCTCAGAGCAGTGACAGTTCTTGGTGGGAGGGGAAGAGGAAAGGGCTTTCCTTCTCCCATTTTATTAGGGAATAATATGGTGTCATGAGGAGGAAACAAAACAAAACTCAGAAGGTAAATTGAGGAGGGATCCTTGCTGAGTCAGAGATGCCATTCAGGGAAAATAAACAAATCTCCTGCCCCAGTTGGATAAAGAATCCTCTGTCCTACTGCGAGGTAAGAGATCTGAATAAGTCTTCTCCTGAACTTCCTCCATCCGCAGCAAGAGGCTGAATTGGTACACAAGGGTCCGTATCTGTCCTGAAGAGAAGGTGAAGGAGGTCCCATCTCACCTGAAAGGGCTCATAGGTCTACTGAAATACAAAAAGCAACGTTAGCCACAGGAATCGTGTACGTGTACTGTGATATGCTGACCTCGAAGGTTGTGTTTTCGTCGTGTGGCGTTCTTTTCAGTCAGGGGACCGACACCCCCGTGTCTGACGTAGGCTGCTACGTGCTGGGGGGAAAGTTTGTCTGCTGAAACTGTGGGATATCAGTGCCGAGAGGAGCAGGCGTGCTCTCATCTCCTGGCTGTCATTTCTCTCCCCTTCCTTTGAGTTGATTAAGCAAGTTGATTAGACTAAAAGTTGGGATTTTTTCAGGGAAGAGGGAGGGGAGAATTTGGCTTTTCCCGATCTGCCCTGTGGCTGCACAGCCACTGGATGCTCTGGGACGAGTGTCAGAGTGTGGCTGTGCTTGAAGCAAGGGTAAGGTGGAACTACGCTCTAAGGTACTCTACGTTGGACAGTGTCGGTACCTCGTGTCCCAGGCTGCTGAGCATTGCAAGCAACTTCATACTCTTGAGCATTTCATTAGAAACCATAAAAACCCAAGAGATTGTAAGCTAATTCATCTTGGCCGTAATGCGCTGGGTGGCTGTATTCTCGTGGTTCGGCATGGTGACACCAAATTCACCGTTTTAAGCAAGACAATCTATAAATCAGTGACCAAACTGGAATTCTTCAGCTATTCCTGGTTTCTGCTGTAACACATGAATAACAAAGCAGGATCTGCAAAAGTTATGTATCTAAAAGTTAGATATCTAAAACCCTTCTGAAAGTAATGAATGCTTCATGAGAATATGAGGTGTAATTACTTTCTAATAACTGCTGAGGTACGTCACATCTGAACAGCTTCTTATCTAAGAGCATCCTCAGGCATTTTTTATTTTTCTGGATGTGCATAATAAATGAAGCCACAGTATCTGCAGTGATGGGTGTGAGATGGAAGAACTCAGGAGTGAAGAGATTCCCTAAATGAGCGTTCGAGGGCCAAAGCTTAGAGGATTTAGCAGCATGGGATGGAGAAGCCAAACTAGCAAGCAGTTGCTCCCTGTTCACATTCTGACTTGTTCATTTTGTCACTTTGACCATATTTCCGCATCCTTTTTTGCCCCGTCTGCCTCATTTTGCCTCTGCAATACTTGTTTAGTGTAACTCCTCTTTATCTCCTCTCCCTCTTACTGTTTCTTACAGTCCCGTGTTTCATGGGCTTCCTGGATGTTTTGTCCTTTACCCTTTGCTCCAGTCTTGCCTTTGGCCACCAGTCTCCTTCATGAGAGTATCCCGAGTGACACAAAAAGGGAAGAACACATTTGCTTTCCTAGTTTTTATCTTTCTGCTAAATGCTAGCAAAAGGCAAAGCTTAGAATGAGGGACAGGAAAAGGCAGGAAAAACTGTAATACAGAAAAACTTAATATTTTCTGGGTTTCGGAAGGGGCAGGCAATGAAGACCAAACAAAAGGAGGAAAATATAAGGATGAGAGAAAATGGAGAATCAGAACAAAAAGGAGAAACAAAGAAATGGGTAGGAAAGTCTTCATTGTTGTTTACGTTCATGATTTATTCATGTAGCAGCGTGGGTGAGGGCAGTGCTTTACAAACATAATTCAGGTCCCTGCCCCGTGAATTTACAGTTTGAATTGCGAGGTGGGAGAAATTAATGCAGAAAACCTCCCGCATTTCAATTTATTTCTCCGTAACGCATCCCAGAGCATATTTCGTTTTGGGGAGAGGAGGTAGCAACAGATTGTTGTGGCTAATAGGATTTGGGTCAAACTGCTGCTTACTATTTGGCACGTAACTAGATTAATAGGGGGTTGTTCTTAAAAATTACATGCCACGGCAGGAGGATAATCCCCTCCCCACCAAATTTCAAGTCCCGTTCATCAGCAAAGGTGTTTGGCTGAGCATCCTCTGCAACAATTTATCCATTAAAACCCAAGCTTCCCTACCACTGGCTTTAATCCTAGCTTGGAAGGAGCATCCTCGCCACGGCTGAACGCGCTTCGTTCTGCCTGAATCCCGAGAATATCAACATTTTGTGCTCACTGCCGTAGATAAATCTCCCCTCCAACCCCCAAAACTCGTGGAGACGGAGGTGGTAAAAGTCTGAGTTTATGGAAGCCACATGGAAGCTTTATCTGCGTTAGCCAAGAGCTGGAAGACAGTCAAGCAACTTAGGTTAAAAATTGCCAAACCACCCCTCCGGATGCTAGCAAGGGCTCGTTATATCCATCTACCAGAATGGCACATAAAATTACGAGGAAACTATCTCTAGAAAATAGCTTATACGAGGTATTACATGAGATCTGCTGGAACTAGAAGGTTGATGGGCTTTTAAAGGCTGTAGATTTCATGTGACGGTGGTGGTTTTAAGAACGCAGGTTTAGAAAGCGTGGCAAGAAGATCAAATAAATCGTTACAGATTAATTTTGTGTCGGCTGTAAATGCTTTCGCTGCGTTTGATAGCTAAGGGAAGTTTTGTATCTCAAGATTTAGAAGTTGTCTTTAGTTTGTGGCTTCTTCGAGGGTCTTTGTAGAGCATCGGCTGGTGTCCCTGGGAATTTCAGTTCCCCCTCAGCAGGGAGTCACCTGCTAGCGTACCAGTCTCAGGTCCCTGAAACAGGAAGATTCCACGGGAATCCAGCAACTCTAAAATGAAGGATTTTTTTTTTTTTTTTTTTAATGTCTGAGTGGAAAGTTAATGTTACGTAAAACTACCTACTGAAGCCAATTCCTTCGCTAAATTTGTTTTCATAGGGTTTTTTTCATTTCTCCCGTGTGTCCAAGAAAAATATTACTTAGCTAAAAGACATTAATTCAGTTTAAATCAGGGTATCGAGCCCTCTGAGTCTAGTGCTGATGTGTGCGCACAAGTTTCTTGTTTAATTTAAGCCTGTTGGTTACTGGCTCTTTGTTTGTTTTGCCACTGCCCCTGCTTTCCCTCTATTCAGGATGCTTATCTCATAAACTGCTAGAAAACTAATGGCTAAGTACCATTTTTAAAATAATTCAGATGGAAAAGCAATACCCGGCAAAGTTTCTGCAATCAAGTATGCATACAGTCCAGCTTGTGCCCAAACTTGCTCAAAATAGATCCTTGACTTCTAGTTAAGCCTAATTATTTTATTTAAAAAAAAATAAAAATAAAAAGCAGAGTTCGATACAAAACCACTTCTCCTTTTCCTTTGCAATCAGAACATCGTTTTTTTGTTAAAGGACACAAGTTGCATCCCTTAGATATACAGCTTGGGCGAGCTTTGCCAAACAATTAGTGCATCTTTCACATGGTCTGAACTTGATTGAATAATTACTCAAATAATGGTCAGTAATGGAATACGTAGGGTTATCTCATGGCTAATCCTCAGGTAATGGAGTTGGTGTATCTCTGATTTTTCTCTTAGCAGCTCCCAGCGAACAGGAGACGGAGACAAAAGTGATTATGGGAAGCAGAGGGAGTCACTGGAGGCCGGCAAGGAAAAGGAGGCCTTATCTTAAGCAATTAATCAAGAAAACTCCTATTGTGGGACAATTATTCAAAGCTAATTCTAAAATAGCTTTAGAGCCCGAGGTCCTGGAGGTTTTTTGCGTGCTTTGTTTTTGTTTTGTTTTAAGAGTTTTGCCAAGGTCACTGGGAGCACTGGGGCAGACCTTGCATCCAAATGAAGGTTGCTGCGTGCTGAAGAGTCGAGCGGAAAGTGCAGCATCACGCGATGTTGGCTTTGAGGTGGTTGCTGAAGGTGTAATTTTTTATTTTAAAAAAGGGGTTGGAATGTTTCTAAGCAGAGACAATATTTTGAAACTTGCCTAACATTTCCACGAAAGCATCCTCTGTTATTCTGCATCCATCGCGAGAGATCCCAAGAGGAGCGTATCACAAATAATTTCCCCTTCGTGCGATTGGCACCCCAGCTCTCCTCATATGGATGCAGGACGCTGATGGCTCTGAATCTCTGTTCTATTCTTTTTCTCTGTTGTTTGGTGGGGTTTTTTACACTGCTTTTTGCTTAGCTTAATTGTCCTACAAAGGCTTGCAGCGACTGCAGAAGCATAGGATTGTTTCATGGCTGTGGCTTTGCAAAAGACCACAAGGTCTTTCCACTTGTTCCCCAAAAAAGCTCTTGTACGGTGAGAGCATCTAACATCTTTGCTCTGTTTTCAGCCTCTGAGCTCCCTTGGAAGTGAGATTTATTTGAAGACGTTGCTGTGATCCATGAGGTCCTATGGAAAGAAGCAATAGATTTTAGCAGCTGTCCCTGAAAAATTATAAGGTCGCCGGGGGGGGGGAAGAGGTTTTAAATTGGATGTGGTTTAAATTTTCCTGCAGCCTCCTGAATTTGGCTTCTCGCTGGAGTGGGAAGCTGCCCGCAGAATTATTACTCAGCACAGTCACCCCGTGCTCTCGTAGCACTTTTTTTCCAGCGGTGCTGACAGCAGCATTTCGAACGTGCCTTAGCGTAGGGCTGTCCGATCCGGTTTCAAATGGCTGGTGAGTGCCGCCGGAGAAGTGCCGCTCTCTAAGATGTAGAGGTGATCACGCTGCTCTGATTAGTTTTCTCGCTGCCTATGGGCACCTTTTTCAAGGCAGGGTTATGGGGAAAGCCGAGGGACACACATGTGCTCCCATACAGACTAAAAGCAGAGAGGCTGAAAGACAAAGAGAGTCACTAATTGGATTCGTAGCTGTAAGAAAAAAAACTCTTAAAGTAAACATTTTCCTCTCTCTAAATCTTTCCTTGGCTTCTTTCGGGAAGACAGCTTGAAAGTATCTGTTTCGGGTGTGAACCCTTCCCAGCAAATTTAATTTTGAGGCTTGTCAAGCTTTATTAAAGCCTTATCGTCAGTGATTTCCTTCTCTGCTAGATCAAGAAGATTATACTTGTTATGGGATTCGTATTGTATCTCAGAATTCCTCCCAACGAATGTGGGTTTTCACGTATGTACCAAGACCCATCACTACCGATTCAGAGTACTGAAGTCCCGGGATGTGCGTTGTCAGTGCGTATTTGCGAAGACTTCGGATGCTGTTCAGACAAAGCCGTAAGCTGGAACTGCATTTGTGTTTCTGAGTTAGCAACTGTTTGAATAAACGCATTGCTCTGGATGGCAAAAACATTCCTAATTGCTGCTGGTGTCCTTAAAGAAACGAGCTGATGTACGCATTCCCAACAGCTGGAGTATTTGGTAAACTCTTCTGGCTATGGTCTGCATGCATATATTAAGAGAGAGGGTGAACATATGCCTCTTTTTTTACTTTGAAGATGTAGTAACTCTGTTTGCATTAGTGGGAGTTTCCACTCAATGGCAGGGCTTTTTCTATTTTTCCTTTTTTTTTTTTTTTTAATTAAATTTCAGTGACTTAACGTTCATCCACGCCTCTGTGGATAGATACCACAGATCAGGGCTTTGCCTAACAGTGTAGACAGCCTTTTTCCAGTTTATTCTAGAGCATAGGATCTGGGTGATGTTTTTATACATTTTAATTAATATATTGAAAATAAACTTCTCCCTCCCTTGCTCTTTCTCATTTGTAGAAAATACTTTTTTATTGCTGAGAAAATACTTAATTTCCCTTTCTTATCCAATGAAGACAATCAAATGGATGGAAGAGTCTCAAAATACGTGCTCCTTTGGGTTTTTTTAGTGCCCAGAAGTAACCAAAGCCCTTTGAAAAATACAGATACGGTTCTTGCCCAGAGCAGCTTATCATTTGCTTTTGAACGTGCCCTTGCAATTGCAAGTGATGTGCAATAGGAAGAGGAGCAGAAAGGCAATTAATGGCCAAATGAGTTCTTGAACTAAAAAGTTACTTGAAGGTGATACAAACATTCACAGCCTTTTCGTGCTGGCGAAGTTGTGTCTTTGTCCTGTGTAGCAAGTGTGATGGTCGTCTTTAAGTTGCGTTGAGCCAAAGGTTCCCTCTGGTAATGCATCTTTGCAGAAGCTCCATCATGTGAGCAAGTATATAACAGATTTGTACCCAAAAATAGCCCGGCTTTACTTTTGAGGGAATAAAGCAAGTGGCAGGCGGGCGCAGGGAATGGTAGCTGATTGCAGACCTCCTCTGCCGGAGGTGTTCTCTCTCCAGATGGGTTTTGTGCCACACCTCACCCAGCGGTGTCCGTGTTTATCCTCTGAGCTTTGACATGAGCTAATCATTCCACAGGAGACCTCTGTCTTCATATTCCCGTTTCTTCCAGGCTACCGCTTACACCTCAGACATCTTCCCTGTGCTGAGGGGTGTTGCCACCGTCTCCCCTCCCGTCTCTTCTGCCTTTGCCACAAAACCAATAACGAGTCGGGTCACTAATGATAGCTGGGCTGAAGGGCACGGTAGCTATTTATAGCAGCAATATAACTAGAAATATGCTTATTAATAGAATCTAAAATACCCCGTCATGCCATCATGTCTGTCTCTTACTTGCTGTCTCAGAGACTCCCGAGGACAAGAAATGCAACCCTTAAATTCTAGTGCCTCTGCCCTAAATTGCAGTTCTGCTGCCATGGGTGCAGAAAGCAAAGCTTTTCGGGCTTAAATTTTGAACTTTGGGGAAGAAAGGGTGAGGCCCGAGGTAACAGATAGTAAAAGAAACGTGTGAGGTCTATGGGACAATTATGCCTTACCCTTCTGGGGGCTCTTTAGCTCCATTGCGAAATAAGATATTAAATAATCACAGGATTTTCTCACTTCCAAATCCGAGGACCCAAACGCATACCTAGCTTGCAAATCTGTGAAGGACTCAAACAAATTCTGCAATGTCAGGTAAAAATTATTAGTATGGCAGAAGTACAGGTAGCCCAATGTAATAAATACCTAGTTTGTTCCTCAAATAAATAGGTATAAATAGTTGCTTCCTAAAATATTTGTAAAAGTCGGGGGGGGTTTAGCACAGGTTTTTATCGAAGGTAGAACGGTATATTTTCTTATACAAGACCATAATGTATAAAAGGAAAAGCACTGTAAAATCCTTCCAAATGTTTATATAGGTTCAGTGGGTTTGGTTTTATTAAGATTTGCGATACTTGAAAAGCTGGTTCAGAAAGCTCGGCCAGGAAGATTAGATATGGAGGTGCAAAGTGAAAAGGCTGACCGTCTGTCTGCTTTCCTTTTGTCAAGAAAAATACGGATAAACCCCTCGTATTACGTCTGAGAATTGTTAGATACAGATAATACAACGTGGATTTTCAGTCTTTAGATCATAAATTCGATCTTTGCAAGTGGAGCGGTGCCGCATCTTAGTTGTAACAGAAATCCTCATCCAGAAATACTCCAGGGAAGATTATTAAAATACTACAGGTACTGACATCGGCTACAAAGATCTACTTGTGCATATTTCTTTAAAGGGGGGGAAAAACACCTTAATACACAGTATTACCATAGCTGGGCCCTATTATACTATTGTAATCATAGCTGAAGCAAGAAAACGGTGATTAACGATGGCAATTTATTGTATCTGACGAGGGGAGAAAATAGGAGATGTTGTCGTTATCATAAATCATATCATAAATAACCAAAGAGAAGCACTCAGAAAGCTTGTGTGGTGTCAGCAGCGAGCCCTTTCAGGCACGTTAGCCCGGGATGTAGCCATAGAAACCCCAAAGTCATATTGTTATCTTAGTCTTGCTGCAGTTATGTGATACAACAGTATTAACATATAGATTAGGCCATTTATAATACTAGGTGTCATTTCAGGTTGGCTTGCTTATATAGCATTTTAGTTTTTTATTGTGCCGAATGTTAGGGAAACGCTGCATTTTTACAGGTCAGTATAGAGCCATTTATAACGTATCGGCTTCACACCTCTGTCAGTCTTGCTAATGTACTCTGTTATTGATTGGTTGTACTCTATGAATTGTCATTGCCTAATTACCTTGTCTTTGCTAATAATTTCATTTTTTAGAAGTCAAAATGTTCCTTTAAAGAGAAAACCTCTCCGCCTGCACGCTTACTTCGGGTTGAGTTCCCCATTCTGTTGAGGATCGTACACCCCAGAGGGAGTAAAAAGTATCATAAATAGCGTGTAGATTTATCCAAATTCTGTTACGGAGGTTTTCTGTCTCCGGCTGTCTGTTTTGATCGAACGGCGGTGGTTTTCGCGTCGTGCTCTGTTCTGCAGATTTCAGGGGAGAGGCTCAAATCACAGGTAATTCCGAGCAACACCAAAGTGGCTGGACCAAGGCTGCCCTGCTGATGGGGAGCAGGCTGCTTCTCACGCATCTTCTTGCTCCATCGCTTCGTAAAGATGCTTCTGCGGTTGTTCGTACTCTGCATCCAAAGTCTGCATAACTGCTCCAGATCCACTGGCATAGCATTGCCGTGCGCGTGCCTTTATTTCTGTACGTGTGGGAGATTTACAAAAACTGTTGAGCCACTGTTGAAAAGTCAAAGCGAAAATACAGTCTCCCTCTTTGTATTTAGACAGAAACACCTTTTTGCTTGCTATGTGCAGTGCAAATGCAGGACTGATATTTCGTCAGGTCAGAGAGAGATTGTGAGCGTAGCTGATAACAATCTGCCAACGCTGTTTTTCTCTCTTCAGCAGGAAGCTGGGTGTGTCATTTTAAGAATCCAGGGTAGTTTGGCTTCGTAAACATTGCACATCCTAAAAAATGTTATAATGAGGACCCTCACTAGTATTTAAAAGTGTTATTCTCACTGCACTCAGTATCCTAAAGCAGCCCGGGGAGCCAAAGTTGCATGTTATACCTTAAGCCGAGATCTGATGCCCAAAGAGGGATGCTCTGCAGCTCTTTTCCTCTTCTTTCCCCCACCCTTAGGCTTGCGTGATCCTGAGGTGGACTTTTGACTTTGCCAACTGGACAGAAANTTCCTTTGAGGGTGGCAGAGCACTAGCACAGGCTGCCCAGAGAGGTGGTGGAGTCTCCCACTCTGGAGACATTCCAAACCCACCTGGACGCCGTCCTGTGCAACTGCTGTAGGTGACCCTGCTCTGGCAGGGGGTTGGACTAGATGACCTCCAGAGGTCCCTTCCGACCCTGACCATTCTGTTGAATTCTGTGAAGGGGCAAGGTGATGGTATAAGAACAGAGGTGCAGGACTTTCCTCTGGCTTATTCTAGCCCAAAAGTTTCGGTAGTATCATGACAGACCAGATTGGTGATTTGAGTTCAAACTAACAGATAATCTGTCTTATTTTAGCCTCAATTAGTTCCCTGTTCTCCTGCTTGAACTGGGACAAAAGAAAGAATGGGTCTGTTTCTTTTTAAAGCAACATCGTGACGTAGAACTACAGCTTTAGCAGTTGTGGTTTGTTTCTGGCAAACTATGGATTTCTTATTCTCATGCTGGTGTTCAAAAGTTCATCTCCATTGATTTCGTACCAAGAAACACCTAACCAGGAGTGTGATGCAGTTGTTCAACAGGGTGGAGAGGTGACTGAATTGGTCTGCAAATGAGTGAGTCACAGAATCACAGAATGGTCAGGGTTGGAAGGG